>JAHZMT010004969.1:0-11205 GCA_027743785.1 Sinhomidia bicolor
GGGAAGTGAAAGCACACCAAATTTATTACTGTGCACAAACACAACAAGTCGGAGAATATTACAAAAGCACTGAAACTCAGCTCACTGCCTTTTGACACAAGCATAAATTCGGACAGGGCCAAGCCGAATATTCCCATAATGATAAAGCATGGCATGTAAACTCTACGATGAATGCTATTGTAGGAAAAGCAGAGAAGTTGAACTTGACGGTAAACGACAACCGTTTTCAGTAGAACTTTGGAGGATTTTGCAAAAGTAAGCTTTCTGGAACAGAAATCAAGCTCATGTTAGATGTAAAATTTTAAAAACCAAGTACGTAAATAAAATCCTTTTCCGTACAATATTTTACCTTTGAACAAGTCGCAAAGCAGATCTCAGACAAAACACTGGAATTAGCAAGTGAAGTATGCCAATGCTGCAACCAATGTTTGTTAAAACCTTCAAGGAGACGTACAAGTACAGAAACAATGCAGTTCTTTTCAAACATTGACTAGCAATTTTATAAACAGTTAGTCTTCCGTTGTTACCGCTGTCGCCATTTTCAAAATCAAGTATAACTGATGGCACATAATTCCATGCCAATCCAGGTTCCACAAGACACGACAAAGCGACTGCCATAGAGTTCACAACGATTGCATACGCAAACACTGTACTGGCCAATGACACTAGTATTCTTCCTCTGTCCCTTTTCCAATGGGCTGTCTCCAGGTGGCGTGAATGCGGAGAAACGTTGCAAATTTCAAAAGACACTAGTTGGTTGAGAAAGTGAGTAAAGTTTTTGCAATTTCTTTTTTGAAATAGTGTCATTACTTCACAAAATACAGAGCCGAGAACAATGAAAAAAACCATAAACCTTTCAAACAACGAGTTGCTGTTCAAATAGCCCCGACAAATGGCAAGAATAGTTGTGACCAGCATGTTCCCCAGTTGATATTTCCATTGGAATTTAGTAAATTTTGGATTAACCGAAAATCTTGAGCGCGTACAATCTTCTTGGTGGATTTTGTAGGGACAAGAATACGGAAGTAAATTCCATTTTTGTGGTAAACGAAGAATTAGAGCAACGTCGTTTATCAAACCTGTGCATACCAGTGTGTCAAACCAAAATGGATTGTGTTAAAAAGTGAGAAGTGAAAGCTTGCGTCCATGAAATTCTGTCACATAATTATAGACGAGTTATAACCGCGTTATGAAAGCAATCAGCAAGTTAAAAAATTATATCTCTTGTTGCCGAATATGTTTTATCAGATGGAAGCCATCTAATATATTCGTTCAATTATTGATGGTAAAGCGTCGTCAGAAGCACAAAGTTGACACAAATTATTGACCAGCTGCTAACATTGACACTATGATAAAAAAAGTTCAAACTGGAAATCCATTACTGTATTTGCACAATTGATTCTTGTTCAAATTTTAACTTATTTTAGAATTTTTTATACCCAACCATATGTGGGTTGCATATGTGGTTCTTATCAAGTAACCAAATAATTCATTTTGGAAACGAGAATGATAGAACATAATAAGCCAACTGTTTTATAGAAGACGTATGTATAATATGTAGAATAGAAAATACAGTTATAATATAACACAAATAAAATATTTACACAAACTTTTAAACCGTAAAGAAGAGTAATCTTTTGCAGATGAAGGTTTCTGATGGACTAAATATTTTATGATGGCCTTGTTTCAAGCAAACTAATATTGGTTTTCTCGTTCGGTAACTTTTGCTGTCGGAAAAAACTGGTGCTTCGCCCTAACTTGTTACTGTAAATAAAGTTTGCTCAATTTTAATAGCGGTATAGCCACAGAAAATTCTTAAATATCATATTTAAAAAAAACTTGACAAAACTTAAAAAGCTCTTTTTGACATTGGAATGACGAGAATGTAAAACTTTTGTATTGGACGAGTGTGACCGACATTTTAATCGCCATTCTTTAATTGCGCAACAATATTCGCCATCATTTTATTTTTTAGGAATTAATTGATAGTCAGGAACCAGATTTATAGTCTACAATACTTCATTTATTTATTGTTTATAAACAAAACTATTACATAATAGTCAAATGCAAATTCGCAGTTTATTAATTTCGAATGCCAACATACTGTTCAAGAACAAGTTACACGGTTGCACGAAGTGTACAGCAACGAATCGAAACAACTGTCGATTTTGCATCTCCTTTTAAGCAACTCGCCGTTAATTGTTTACGGTTAATACACATATAATATTCCTCGCATGCATCGGGAGCCGGTTTATAATAAATCCCATACTACAATGGGCACATTGTCACATTCCATCAAACCCACTCCCACGAAGGATTTGATTCATCTTAACAAATCCCATTGGAAACCATCGTTTCCTCGCTTTCGCTATTCATGTGTTGATCAACGTCTTTAAATAGTCCAGTTTCGCAGCGTCAAGTACCAGATTATCCGGGAATTTATCATGATAAAGCCCTCATCAGTACAACAGATGTAAAACGACTAGCTATCAATTTTTCACAAAAAATGAAGGCAGTATAAGTATAAACTACAAATAACGTTTTTCAAACATACCTATTTATCGCATTTTTATTTTTTACAGCGATTAAAATTTTAAGCTTAACAACTACTGTTATTTATAAGCACGCAGCTCATTTTTAAAAAAAGATCAAAAACTTTGTCAAATCTTTGCCGTGTTACTGGCCAAAGCAGAAGTAGTAGCAGTGCTCGAATGTATTATGGAAATCCTGCTTTAAAATAGGTATACAACAGTCTGGAGCACTGTCAGCGGCTAATCAACAAAATATGACTTATGAAACCCAATTCAAAAAATACGCTTGCCGAAATTACAAGAACACTTTATTGAGGATTTAACGATAATCAGAAACAAAATGTAGAAATTAAAGTATTTCATTTATATATTTTTTACACAGGAAAATGTTGACCAAAGCTAAAATGTAAAGCAACGGTTTATTTACTTCCAATGCCAACATACTGTTGCTGGCATTTATATCTTCTAAATTTTATGTTTTTGGAGGACACACTGCATCGGAACACGATATGCATATACGGCGGGTCACATCATAACAGCTTAAATTTCTGCATTTCCTTCTGACCGGAACTCCAAGAAAACATGCATAATATTCATCACAGACTCCGGCAATCGGTGCGCTATTACTCCCGCCCGATTGGCAGATTTGCTCATCCCGTCCAACCACGGAAGAATCTGAGTCATCATGAGAAGCCCCATTGGGATTTGTTGTTGCCGCCGTACCGTTATTTGCATGCTCTTTAGCGTCTTCTACACAGTCCAATTTCTTGGCGTCAAACACATGATTATCAGGGCATTTCATCAATGTACAGATCCCAGCACTACAGTAGTAAAACGTGTAAGGGCTCAAAAGATTTGGCTTCTTTTCACTGAACACCCTGTCGTCTAATGGAAGACGCAAAGAAACAGTTTTTATTATTTTATTACTTTCCTGGTTTGCAATGTTTATTTTTACCTACCTTTTTCCTCCAGCTGCTGTTCACCCCAAATGAGAAGTATGTGCCAAAATGCCACAAAAACAAATACGCTCTTCTGCATATTGCTCCACATACAGTTTACTTTACTACAGTCTGCTGTAGAAAAACTCGGATTCAATAATATTTTAGACCAAGGACCTTCCGCCTTTAGAAAACCGAGAAATATTTTCAAACTAAAAATTGGTCAAATCGGATTTCAAAACTGAGCAAAATAAAATAATGAACTTAGTGAGCTCAAATGGCTATTAGGAAACTTACTTATTTATTTATTTTCAAATTGCCAATGTTCACCTGTTAGCAGAAACAAGAGCTTGGCGTAAAAAAGATTAAGTGAGGACACATACCTTGTGTGCATTTTATTTTAAATTCACAGTCAAGTCAAAAGTATAAAATAAAGCATAATGTTTAGACAATACAGTGTTAGGTAAAACAGAATTCCTTTGCACTCAAGTAGCAAGCTGTATAAAGCACAAAATATGAATGACTTCACAATATACAAAAAAATGTTATGAATAGTTTACAACCAGCACAGATGGAATATGATTCCTTAAGTATTTATGCTTTTATTCTCGTATATTAGTGGTCAACGGTGTAAATAAATTAGTGGTCATTTTTGGATTCTTCATTCATATTTATACAAAATTTTAAGTATATAAATGCAGAAATACTCATGCTTGCATTACTGAACATTATTCCAAACACAGTACGGCGACTGAATATTCAGATGAATGAATACAATAAAGTGTACAGGATTAATGACCACTAATGTATTTTTTACAGTTGGTTGTTGTGTTTAATTTGTAAAGTAAATATAATATTAATTGTTGACTAAAGAAGGCATATAATGGACTCTTCCAAGCTGTTTAGACATGCATTGTATTTGTGACATCAAGAAAAAATCTCTATAGCCTAATCATTTCTTTCCAATTAACGTAAGCTGCAAGGCTAGTCTTATAGAAAACTTGAAAACTACCAAGGGCGTCAACCTATCAAAAAAGTTTGAGTGGAGAAAGCGTATTTTAATTAAGCTCAGCGATCGCAATTCTTTTCTTAATATTTTTCCTTCACCACCAACACATGCACCAGCTGTTAATGATTGTTTCAACGGAACGTACCCTAACGTACCCGCAAGCTGTTTCTTAATTAAACTTAATGTAGCTCTACTTTTCATGTTGATCATTGCAGGAAAGTGAAAACACACCAGAATCAAGGTAAGACCACACAAGAGAAAGTTTGTGAATATAACAATGTTGCTAAAATCCAGCTGGTGAAATGTTGACACAAGGATGAAAGTTGATACTGAGGTACAAACTACTCCGCCAAGGATATTCAAGGGCAGAAATATTTGGCGGTGAATTCGGTTGTAGAAAATGCAGAGCAGTTGAATTTCACGATATATTTGAATGGCTTTCATAAAATTCTGCACAGTTTTGGCAAATTCAACTTTCCTGTAATATGCAAATGACTAATGACAAAAATTGTCTTTAAAAAATTATAGTTATACTTCAGAATTTTCAGTAACTAGTTACATACCTTTGAATAGGCTTTAAGGTTGTACTTAGGCAAAACGTGGGAATCAAAATGTGAAAAAATACGTTAACTACAGCGCAGTTTATTAACGCTCTCATAGTAACATACACGTAAACGCACAGACAAGCTCGTTGAAATATACTTATGAAAACGTGAGTTTCAGAGGTGAAACCAGCAGCAGCAACATCATTTGAGTGGATAGAGAATAGCGTGGATGGAACCAAATTCCACGGAACTTTTGGGTTAATTGCACAGGACAATGAGAACACCATCGAATTTACGATTGTGACTACACTCACTTTACATGCCATCGAGACCATTTTCCTGGACAAATCATGTTTCCAAAATAGTCGCTCCGTGGAGTATGTGCTTGGTGTTATGTGGCGATTCTCAAAACGAATCAATTGATTTAATAAATTGCAAAAATGTTTGCAATTCTTTGCGTTAAACATTGTTAAGATTTGAAAGAAAACTGAGAAAAATACGAAAAAGGAAATTGTCAGTTTTTCAAACAGCGTTGGACTTTCAACATGCATTCGAATTCCCCCCAGAAATGCAAATATTAACATAAGACGAACTTGAAGTTTCCACTGTTTGCCAAGAAACTTTGGATTTGCTTGAAATGTACAGAAACCATTGCTTTTTGTTTGGTTATTGAAATCGTAAGGATAGTGAAGTGGGAGTAAATTCCAACTGTGAACTACACGTATTATTAGTTTCACGTCGGGAATTAAGTTTGTACAGAGAAGCATTATTGAAATGAACGCGATAGGTAGAGTTCTGCTGAATAACTGATTAGCGACTGACCAGCGTTCTGTTTGTCCAGAAGGTAATAAATTATAAAATTTCAAGTTTCAGAGAGGAATGCCTCAATATATTAAATTGATTAATACTTCTTGAAAATACAAGGCTAAATGTTGATTCTATTTTTGGTTATTATAAAATTTAAGCTTTTGCCAGAGCGCCTGCCGAGAAAATAACAATAAAACAGCTTTTTGTATTGCTTTAAACGCCAGATTTATTGTGCAAATTTATTAATGTTTTTGTGAGATCGCCCATTTTCTTTACCATAATGAAAATGTGCCAACTTTTATACAATGCGTACTGATGGGAAGTTTGTAAATTTTGCTTGGCAGAAAAAGTAAGTATTAATTTTATTAAACTTTACAGCGAATTTTATGTATTTGTGAACTTTTTCAGTCGTCAAAGCCTACTGGCAGAAAATTTGGGTCAGAACGAAACAAATAAACGATAATGTTTGATACCTTATCAAACGCCGGTCACATTTTGTACACAAGAGTGCCATCAGTTAACTTTACTTCAACTTTACAAAGCAATTATTACAAAAAGAAAAAAACCCATGTAGCGAGCATTTTACCACTTTCAGTGTAACACTAAAGAAGAAGTGCTTGGTAGCTAACCGATTTTGACCGAAGCTTACTATAATTTTGTTGTCAGATTCACAAAAGGCTCCAGATGGGATATTTGAATTTAAATATGATGATAAACAAAACCGACATAAGTTGCCGTCATATTTTTTTTCGTGCTAAATAACTTGGGCAAAATCTTAGAAACCGTCAACGTCAACAAGGTTATTATTTATACATGGATACATTTATTGCAAAACTTTAACACTAAGAAATTCGTTATACAAATTCAGTATATAATAATTTTTTAAACGTATGTATGTGCATTAAACAGAGGACTTTCTCAACCCGACCAGGATTTTTTTAGACAATAGGAAAGTGATAATTCAAAGGGTTTAGAAAATTGGCACAACTGAAAGCGTTTTTCAGTTTGAATTGTCTGACAGTATCCTACTCCAACTAATTTTGTTTACATTATACACAAATATTGCTTTTTACTACTAGTATATTAACATTATAAAACGTCGGCACAAGTACAATAATGTGCAAAATAAAGTCGGCGGTGGAGACAGTCGGGAAATTCAAACTGAAAAATGATTTAAGCTGCATCCTTATTCTAAGCACTTCGGGTTATACGTTTTTCTATTGTCTAATTGTTAATCCTTTGCAGTCGGGTTGCGAAACAGTCGTACTTTGCCGCACACTCGCATTAAACAACAGTGCCCAGCTCTATAGCATTACTTCTTTCCAATTAACGTAAGCTGTAGGGCTAGTCTAACAGAAAACTTAAAAAATACTAAGGGTGTCAACCTGTCAAAAAAGTTGGAGTGGAGAAAGCGTATTTTAATTGAGCTCAGCGATCGTAATTTTTTTCTTGAAACTTTTCCTTTATCATCACCAGCAGCGTCACCAGTTTTTAAAAAGGATTTGAGTTGATTGTACCCAGATGTGCGCGCGAGCTGTTTTCTCATTAAACTTAGGGTTGCTCTGCTTTTCATATTAATCATTGCAGGAAAGTGAAAACACACCAGAACCAAGGTAAGGCCGCACAAGAGAAAGTTTGTGAATATTACAATGTTGCTAAAATCCAGCTGGTGAAATGTTGACACAAGAATGAAGGTTGACACTGATGTAAAAATTATTCCTCCGAGGATTAGCATGGGTAGAAATATTTGGCGGTGAATTCGGTTGTAGAAAAAGCAAAGCAGTTGAATTTCGCGATATATTTTAATTGCTTTAAGGATATCTTGTTGAGGTTTGACTAATGTCAATTTCCTGTAATGTACAAAGCAGAAATGTTAGTCTTGACATTTTTGAATTTCTGGTAATTTAATGTGTATTTAAATACCTTTCAATTGGCCGAAATGTTAAACTTAAACAAAACATGGGAATCAAAAAGTGCAAAATTCCGTTGATTACAGCGCAATTGATTAACGCTCTCATTGTAATATGCACGTAAACGAACAGACAAGCTCGTTGAAGTATTCTAATCAAAAGATCAGTCTCAGAGGTGAAACCAGCAACATTTGAGTTGATAGAGAATAGTGTGGATGGAACCAAATTCCATGGAACTTTTGGGTTAATTGCACAAGACAATGAGTACACAATCGAATTTACAATAGCGACTACACTCACTTTACAAGCCAGCGAGACCATTTGTCGGGACAAATCATTTTTCCAAAATAGTAGCTCAGTAGAGTAATTATTTTGTTTGACGTGACGGGTTTCAAAATGTATCAACTGATTTAATAAATTGCAAAAGCTTTTGCATTTTTTGGCGTTAAATATTGTCATGGTTAGAAAGAGAAACGAGAAAAATATGAAAAAGGATATTGTGAGTTTTTCAAACAGCGTTTGAGCTTCAACATGCATTCGAATTCCTCCCAGACAAGCAAATAATAACATAAGGAAAACTTGAAATCTCCATTGTTTACCAAGAAAGTGTGAATTCGCTTGAAATGTACAGAAACCATTACTTTTTGTTTGGTTATTGAAATGATAAGCATACTGAAATGGAAATAGGTTCCAACTGTGTACTACTTTAAGTATTAGTTTCACGTCGGGAATTAAGTTTGTACAGAGCAGCATTTTGGGAATGAACGTCTCAATAGGTGGGCTTCTGTTGAATAACTGATTGTCTACTGACTTGTGGTCTGCTTTATAAAATAAAATGAGATAGCAAACAAATTAATAAAGTGTGGTTCGCGGTTTGCTTGAAGAGACGTCTCACCACGATAAATTATTAACCAGTCTTGAAAATACGAGCTCCAATATTGATTGTTTCGGTTTTCAGCTATTATTAAATTTAAGCCTCTGATTATGTACCAGTCGAGAAAACAGTAATAAAACAAGTTTTAGTATTAGATTCAACAGTAGATTACTTGTGTGAATTCATTATTGTTTTTGGTAAATGTGTCGGCTACTTTACTGTTATAAACACGAGCTTATTTATCTTTTATGACGTTTTTGTGTATTTATAAGGCATAAAAGGTAAATTCTTTATAATTTCAATCGTGAAAATTTAATCTAGATGCTGAATGTGAGATATTTGAATTTCATTGTAATGAAAAATAAATAACTACGATTAATTATGCTGATATAAATAAATTATTATGCTAGCCTTTAAATCTGCTTTAATATTTTTATATCTCTGAGTTCCTATGTCACAAAGACTACAAAAGCTTTACTCGGGAATAGTCGGAAAAGATGGTTTCAAACCACAATTTATCTCTTGAGTGGGTGTATAGTTGCAGCAATAAATCTTATGACAGACATCTGCACTGAAATGCCTTGCACAACAAGTCAAAAATTTTATACTCTGTCGTGGGCAGAATGGCGACTGAAATGCTCGGTTTGCATCAAGCAACAAAGACGCTGATAGAAGATGGGAAAAAGTTGTTGCATAATAATTAAGTTGAAAAAGTATGTACAAAACAGTGTACTTAATAAAGACCACATATTATTAGCATAATTCCTAAAATAGCAAATTTGGTTCTATAAATTTTCTTTCACAAGCTACGAGAGAAAAATCAGCAATTTTCGATGTGGTGTTGCACTTACTACCGGATTCCAGCTGCATTTCACCTAAGGGCAACACAGAAGAACGTAACAACCAGACGTCTGTACTCACATTATCTCGAGAACGGTTACGCATTTTAAAATTACCTTACCTAGTGCTAACGTTCTGACGTATTATTGAACAGTTTCAATGGTATTACGATTTCAGTAACGTTTGTGTCTTAGACAATAAGACGCAGACCAAGTATAGCAAGGTAGAACAACCCACCCTTGCAGCTAGGTTTAAAATGTTCATAAAGCACCAAATAGGAATTACATTTCTCCTCGCGCAAGTAATTAGATAGAACAAAATCTTGTAAACCATTATGTCAACATATTTTTATGCATTGTAATTTTTACAGCAAAAATTTGGTTTCAGTGAATTAGCGATACAAATGTAGAGCATGACAACGTTTTCAAGAGATGTAAAAGCAGAACTTTACTTTACTTTACTTTATAGAAAATGACATTCACGGGATTGATAAGTGGAAATTATTTAGTTTATTGATTTGCCAAGCTTTCGAACAAAACTCTGTTCTTCTTCAGGGCTTCAGAAACGAGAAAAAGTACTTTACTTTACTTTACTTTACTTTTGCACAATTAAAGTAAGCTGCATGGCTAGCCTAATAGAAAATTTAAAAAATATTAAGGGTGTCAACCTGTCAAAAAAGTTGGAGTGGAGAAAGCGTATTTTAATTAAGCTCAGCGATCGCAATTGTTTTCGTAAAATTTTTCCTGTTTGGTCTTTATCACCACCAACATTGCAAGTTTTTACAAAGGACTTGAGTTCACTATACCCAGATGTAAGCGCAAGCTGTTTTCTCATTAAGCTTAGTGTTGCTCTGCTTTTCATATTAATCATTGCAGGAAAGTGAAAACACACCAGAATCAAAGTAAGGCCACACAAGAGAAAGTTTGTGAATATAACAATATTGCTAAAATCCAACTGGTGAAATGTTGACACAAGAATGAAAGTTGATTCTGATGTAGAAATTATTCCACCGAGGATTACCATTGGCAGAAATATTTGACGGTGAATTCGGTTGTAGAAAAAGCAAAGCAGCTGAATTTCGCGATATATTTTAATTGTTTTCAGGAAATCCTGTAGAGTTTTGGCAAGTTCCACGTTTCTGTTATGTGAGAAGCAAAAACGCTTAAGCAAATGCGTTTAGAATACTGAAAATAAATCCTGAAACTTTGAAATTTTTGCTATTTACATACCTTTGAAGTGGCCGTAAAGTTGAACTAATGCAAAACATGGGAATCAACAAGTGCAAAATTCCGTTAACCAAAGCGCAATTTATTAGCGCTCTAATTGAAACATACACGTAAATGAACAGACAAGTCCGTTGAAATATAAGAAACATAAGGAGGGTATCATTTGAATTGGTAGAGACAAGTACGGTCGGAACCAAATTCCATGGAACTTTTGGGTTTAGTGCGCACGACATTGCGAACACAATTGAATTTACAACAGTGGCTATGCACACTTTACAGGCAACCGAGACCATTTTCCTGGACAAATCATGTTTCCAAAATAGTCGCTCCGTGGAGTATTTGCTTGGTGTTATGTGGCGATTCTCAAAACGAATAAATTGATTTAATAAGTTGCAAAAATGTTTGCAATATTTTGCGTTAAATGTTGTTATTATTATGTTTATGTTTATGTTTATGGATAACTATCAGTATCCCTGACCAGGGTAACTCACTGATAGATACTGATTCACATTAATAACTTTCACA
>JAHZMT010004970.1:0-17176 GCA_027743785.1 Sinhomidia bicolor
TTGACCTGATATACATAGGTGTTTGCTGTCAATTTCATAAACATTTCTGAAGTAACAATAATAGCAATAATAAAAAACGAAGCTGAGTAGTTGAGTACATTAGATTACAACAAACAAGAGGAAATACATAGTACATATGCATGTTTTGCTGTTTGTTAGTGATTTATGCAAGCTGTAATTCGGAGAAAGCTGCTGTAAAATTGTCACCTTTTTCGAGAAACAGAAATATGAAAGTTACTAATGTGGAGTCAAAGGATTTAATTGTCATGAGTGAAAACTGAAAAGATAAAAAAAAGCCTACAGGAAAAGGAAAAAAATGCATCTTGGTATATTATCAAATGCACAAATTTGTATTTGTTAAAGAACTTTTCTATTTTAATCAATAAAAACAAGCTATGAGTAGAACAGAGTAAATGAGACAGACAAACAATGTATAATGATTAATCGGCATAAATTTTCCATTTGTCACAGGTCACAGTCATCACCACTCTGTTAGGTCATTGTCATAAGAGAAACTTTATTTCAACAACATAGCCTAATTTCTTAGTCGTCTCATGTTTCCAGTTTCAGTTCTATTCATGCATAGCTTCAATGTAATGAATTGATACGAATGAAAGGAGCAAAAGAATTTTCTACTTTAAATAACTACCCCATACTAATACTACAGCCAGTGCGTACCAGTTTACATTCATAATAAAAATGGCGGAACAAATTATTTATACCTTTACAGTATTTTTTAAAGAATTGGCATACTTTTACAATGATTATGATGGTTTAACACGAAAACATGTTGATTTTATTTGACATTTTCTCGCAATTTCTTTGAAATTCCTTCCAGAACAAATTATTCTATGCTGAAAAATTATTCAGTCCAATTTCATGCTCCTTGAATTTTTTTCAGTAAATGTGTGCATAATTAGGCACTCACTCATATTCAATATTAGGTAAGCAGGAGTATTAAAGGCTATTTGAAATTAGCACACATAAAACAGCAATCTAGGCTCAGACCTATATAGTTTACGATTTGAAGGGTCAACTAGTAACGCATTATTTTCTTTTCACTCATTTATTTGTGCGAGCTAGAAAAAATAAATTTTTCATAATATCAGAGGTTATTCCCGAAATCGGACGGCAATGGATTTCAAGCAAAATTTACAGCACAAAAATTTCACTGATTTGGCAAGGTGGGCTGCATTTGCAGTTCAAATAATTGGCTACCTTCCGTTGTCGTCAACAAGCATCATTACAGGAAATAATACTGGCGCTAACAATCAAAATTCCAAAGCATTCAGATTTACTTGGAAAGGTAGCTTTCTCCCTTACTACTCTTTACTCTTAACGGCTGCCTCCTTTACTTGGTGTTTAGTATACTTTTTACGCTACCACGAATTCGCATCGCTCATTGAATTCAAGTCTGCAACCGAAGTGGCTGCTTACAATCTAATGATATTTGCATCAACCTTGTCCGGTTTATACATAAAAATATTTGCACTAGCAAAAAGAAAACAGTATCAGAAATTCTTGGAGCGAACACAATTTCTACTTGCAAACTTTTCTGCTTTTCCAGAGCTAGAAAAAATTAGAACCAGCTGTGGGATCGAATTTCTTCTAATCTTAATTCCAATCATTATCCATGTTACATATTTTCAAGCACGAATTTTATTTCTTTCGATAATGGATGATTGGACAACGGATACATCCTCGTCCTGGTCAAACACGGACACACAGTTGTACTTTGGCCTAACATTTTGGACATTCTTTGTCTTTCTCCACGTTGGAAATGGTATTTGGTTGAATTTTTTTGTTAAGATTTACACAAAATGCTTGAAATCGATTGCGGTAGACTTGAAAAATTTGAGTCAGTCAAAAAAGAACCCAAAAAGTATTTCAAAACTTTACAACGATATTGATGACCATGCGCTTCAGCATGACAAATGTCACCGAGCACACCACCAATATGATCGTTCTTCTGTGTCTGCTGATTTACGTGTGACAATTGAAAAGCTTACACTTGTGGACCATGAAATTTCTCGGTTTAATGATTTCTTTGGAAATGCGTTGTTACTACAAGTTGGAAACTGTGTGATGAATTTACTTGTCTTCTCATTCTTTGCTTGTCTTTGGATGGGACGGGGACACCGGGAATCCTTTGCAGAGACGCTGGTACCAATGTATTTATATGGAAAGGAGCTACTAGATTTGGGCACAGCGGCAGAACAGCTATCATTTGCGTCGGAGAAAGTGTTGAATAGCTTTGTTGAGGATGTGGAACTGGGTGGCTTATCGGAGGAAATGTTCCTCAAGGTACTAAATCAATTTCAATTTGAAAGTCAAAAGGTACTATGTAGTTGCATTTTAATTTGTTATGTTCTTGTTTTCAACATGACCTAGGTGCAATTTATTACCATTCAACTCTGTACTAAACCTCCAATCGTGTCAGCTCGTCAATTTTTCACTATAAACCGAAGCCTTGTGACTTCAGTAAGACTATAAATTTAATGACATGCGTAACCAAATCTTTTATCATTAAAAAACAAAACCAATGTTTTAAAAAATCGTACTATACAAATAGGTTATGAGTGCACTTGCAACGTTTCTGGTTGTGCTTGTACAGTTTCGGGATCAAGATGGTGACGACGCTAAGCAATCTGCAAATTCAAAGGTCGCCAAACTGATAATCAATTCATCTTCATTAGTGACAACAGTAGCAACAACAGTTGAGGCAGGAATATTCACACTTGCACCAACCACCTCACCATTCACTACAACTGGATAAAATAAGAAACGTTTTAAAAAACGTTTGATAATTGATACGTGTAGGTAAACATAATAATACATTTTAATTTCAAACAATTATTGTCATCTTATGAACAGAATTCCATTCATTGACACATACCCATTTTTATACAACTCATACAAAATGAGAATATCCAAAAATAGCAAGATAAAACCAATGACCCAAATGACAACATGAGTACATTTGTACCCATCTCCTCCGGAAGCATTAACAGTAATTACTGGTAAGTTTTCTGACCGTGTTCCATCCCTCAATCTGAATCTTTTATTAGCAGCAAAGAGTGGGCTAAAAATAGTTTTCGCTTCAAATTCCAACTCCACGTCTGGTACCGTCATCTTTGATTCTCCAACAGGCAGCAACGGCAGTATTACTTTTTTCCCTGGCTTATTTCCCAATTTTACCTTTTGGCTTTTATTTTTCTTCAGGTAAGCCATGTTCATAATATCCTGGAAATTTTTTATTTTCTCGGCCCCTTCAAATAACTTGTATCCAACTTGGTCATTACCGAGGACGTGAGTCACGTGAATAATTTCCAAAGTAGTGTTGCAAGGATGCTCCGGGAAATACTTGTTGTTCCTAATCGAAATATAGCAGAAGCAAGGCAAGGTTACTATTGTTGCTTCGTCATTTTTTTCCTGGATTACTCTATCTATTTTCGTTGCATCATAACAGTTTATGGACACCTTTGCACCTCCCGTTTCATTGACAAGCATGGCACCAACGATAGCAAACCGATTTGATGTCAGTTGAACAGTAAAAGGGAACTCAGTCTCTAGTTGTCTTTTTGACACAGGATAGCATCTGAAACCACAGTCCTCCTTGGTCACGTTCTCATTTTTATAAATGATCCCTTCTACACAAGAATCCACCAGATTTCTGTGTACTTCCTCTGGAATACGGCATAAATGATACGAACTACAAGATGGGGGCGCTTTCATCACTGACGTCATCGCAAGTTGAGACTCTCTACTAGTTTTAGTATCATACTCTACTAGAAACGTCTCTTCGTATCCGTAATTCTTTATTTCGCAAATACTTGCAACTTCGTTATCATCCCGGTCCTTTTGTAAGTTTCGAATAAAAAATGGAACTTTGTTGAGCTTCATCACTTTGTAGGCTTTAAATGTTCTGGTGACCGGGATAAGTAAACGTAAAATTAGAAAAGCTTTTTTCAAATTCATATCATTATTATCCATGGCCAAAATGCAGTCGGTTAAAGGCAACTTGTACAAGTTTGACAGGAGCCGATCAATAGGAATAGAAATGCTATATCCTAGTCCCAGTCGCGTAAGGTTTTTGGAAGCCTCGTTCAAAATATTTGCAAGCACCTCCGGTGGTATTAGGTTAATATCTAGATAATATGATTGACATGCGGTGTACGCATTCGACCAGCGAACCGAATTTCCATAAGTGAAAAGGGCGTAAGCATTTTGGAAAGTGGTGAAAGCAGCTGTCTGAATAAACTCCCATTCTGCTTTCTCTTTTTTCTTATTAAAGTTATCCGCTGCACTTGGATTTGAGGAGCTTTTAGTATTCATAAAAATGCTTGGTTTGTTGACGTTATGCTTCTTTTTAAAGCGTTCATAAGCGTGAAGTACATTAGCCTGAGTGATGGCTTCTGATGAGAGAGTTTGTTCAATTACTTGTAAATTCCTAGCTAATGGGCAGTTTTTACGAAGATCCTTAATGTAGGAATCCATTCCTTGTATAGTGGTGGTAAAATGATTAAAATGTGGTTTAATTTTCATACAGTTTAGATTTTCCTCGTAGAATATGTCGTCCATCTCTGTTGAAAAGGTTGAAGCATGAAAAATGTTTTTGAAGAGACGATTGCTGCGCGACTTGTGGCTAAGTAAAATATCCAGGTATTGTTGACTAGGACATAGAAAATTGGGATTGGAGGAATTGTCGTCATTGTTGCAATTGACTATATCGGATTGATTAAAGTGGTGTGCGTCAAAGCTCCAGTCGGGTATTGGTAATTTTAAAATAATTGAATAATACGTTTCGTAAAACCAGACGTTCTCCTGCTCTTGTGAAAATGTGCCTAGCACAAGTTCAGCACTTGTGTCCAGTCGAGTGTTTTCGATACGGTGATGGTTACGATCAGAAGCGGGAGAACTGTTGTTGGTGGTGGGATATGACGAGCCCAGTGGTAATGATGGGAGTTGTTCATTTTTGAGCGTATTAGATAATGAGAAAAATGAAAATAGAACTGTCCAAAATTTGTAGTAATTTCTTACAAGATTATGTCGATTAAACTTCAAATTCACGAAACTGCTCATAATGAAAACTTTTGTAGTATGTTTTATTGCACAAGACACTTGTAAAAATTGAATTTGTAAATCAAATTATTTCTTACAGCATTTTCAATTACTGTAAAGAAAAATGTTTTTAGTATAGTACCGATGAACTATATCATTTAGATAATTAAATTATGACTCAATGAACCACAAAGAATAAAGGTACACGCGTTAAACTTAATAAAATAATAATAATAATTGAATGACAATATTGCATCACATTAAAAGTAACCATTTTAATATTTATTTATGTATACTATATTATCAAAATTTGTCAAAAAAGAAGCTAAAATTCTTTTTTTTATGAATGATGGCAATAAAAAAATTAGAATTACAACACGGCAGATACCTGTATCAAAATAATTATTTTTGGCTAGAAAATAACGTAGGCAGTATAAGTGATGATAAAAAGGGAGATTTCAACATCAGAAAACATTAAGTGAAATTTTACTTTTTATTGTGAACGCGATGATGATGTTACTTGTTGCGTCCCGTTAATGCGAATCTGAATCATGATAATAAAGTATGTAGCAAGTGTACTGACGGCCTTCAATGAAAAAAACATGACAAATAGCTAATTATTAATACACCTGTAATTTTACACTAAATGTATTCATACTGCAATCATTTCACAATATTTGACTTACGGATATTAAAAGTGATGTTTTTATTTGAAAGAGCTGTCCAACGTGAATTGCTACTGATTTGCCAGAAAGTCGAGTTACAGTTAAATGTGCCTAAATTGGAAATTCATTTACAAATAATTATTGCTCACAGAAGGGCTCTGTCATTGAAGGGTTAACTTAACTTTTAGAATGCTTAAACAAGTTAAAATGTTATTGAAAAATAAAACAATCAAAAATATTTAGTAAATAATTTAAAAATAAAATGATATACCGTCCATTGTTCTGCTGGAGTAAGCATGTCTCTTGGCACATCCTGTAATGTCCCTACCAACTTTTCACACTTTTGGCAAAGTTGACTTGACGTGACGCACAGAGAACCTACTGCAAGTGGATATAAGACCACTGGGGTGGCTAATTGTATCATCCAAGAGAACTCTGTTTCTGTTCTTTCGTCGCTGACAAAAAAGTACATGGCAAAGAGAACTTGTGTCAATACAAATATCACGTCCGCCAAAAGATTAACAGCAAATGTTTCATTAAATTCTAAAACTATTTTCTCTAAATCTCGAATAAAATCAAATACTGGAGTAAAGTTAAACTTGTGATTGTAATCTAACAACAGGGAGTGACGGGCTGTTGTAATTTTTCTCATAAGTTCCTCCGTTTCACTATTATTATTACAAATAGTCCATTTCTTATGCTCTTGAATCATGTAGCGCCTAATCATTTCTTCAATTTTGCCGGTGACAACATCAAAACCAATATTAATTATTCTAATAAAGTATAGGAGAAAAACGGTATTCGAATTATGACCAAGAGACAAAACTTCCATGTAAAAATTCATTATTCCTTCAAAAACAGACTCATTTTTACGACTTTCCAGTCTGCTTATGTAAGGATGAATAGTACATCCCAGGTGGAATATGGCAAGAATCGTGGTGAATAGAAGCCACCGTTTTCCCCAAATATTTATCCCATAATTTAATGTCTCTTTGACTTCCTTCTCTGATGTCAATTCACAACATTTTCTTGTCAAGTCTACAATTTTATTCCAAAAATGAGCAAGCTTGTCCAAGTTGAAAAGAGCGTAGAGTCTTGTCACACATTCAATTAGTATCACCGTTAAATCCCAGGCCATTATACAAAACACGTCAAACTTGCCAAATTTTTTAAAGGAAAAATAAGCGGTTGATTTAATGGAGTAGTAGTTTTTTGCGTAGATTGCATTACAAATTAAGAAGCAAATACTGAAAAATACTTTTTTACTCCAAAAGAAATTTGTGTACAAATATTTTTTTGGATATTTGGATGTACTTTCCTTATTTTCTACTGGAGCTTTCACATTCACAATACGAAAGGGCCAGTAGCAAATCAATTGGGGTGATAAGAGAGCCCAGCGAGATGAATTCAAAAGGAGAGTTTCTACAGAATTTTCTCTGCTTTCCTGCTCAGCCATTTTAAATTAGAATGGGCTAAAAATTGTTTAGGTGATGCTCTAGTTAGAACAAATTGATTAAGCACCAGTCGTTACAAGATTGTATATTAAAAACTATCCCGCCTCTTGTCTGAAAATTTATTATGATTGTTTATACAAGGAGGAGCAATAAAGTACACTGTGCAGTAACAATTAACGTGTCTGTGTCTCGCCTAAAGCAATCGGTTTTTTCCTTTCGTTTTCTCATAAAATTTAAAATTAGTTTGAGAAATTGGAAACTGGAATGTTTATTGACAATACTTTAGTACTGTAGGTTATAATTACATACAAATAGGCCAGTAAACATCTATTAGATTGAAGGCGAAGTTGTTTTTCAGTGGAACCGAGTCATTTATTTACAAGTCTCATCTTGACGAGACAGTTAATTCTCATGTGTAATGAATGAATGATTACTTTACCCATCATAAATTAGCATATTATATTTTTAGTCTGTCATTCTTCACTCTCTCTCTAACCTGGCTCTTCCAAGAAAGCCAAGAACTGCGAAATTGAGTAGGTAGTTATTTATGTTTTACGCTTTACTGGCTTTACCTTCCAGTAGATTATATTTTTGACACAGCTATGACTAGTAATTATGTCTAGTATGTATAGATCTTAAAAGTTGTACAAAAAATGCCTGTGCTCGTAATTGCTCGTCCTTCAAAGTTTTTGTTATAAAAAGCTAGCTAACCAAAGACAAAGTATGAAATGTAGCATTGTTCAAAATGGTAAACAAGAGAAATCTAAAACGATGTATATATATACATATATATCATATCATCATAACGTTTTGCAAATTGTTTTTAAACTAAAAAGACATTGAAAGTATTTGTGCTAGAAAAACTTTTGTAATAACTTTGTTCTGAAATATTATCCTTGCTAAAGATATTTATTTCACGAGTTGACAGATTTTGTACATTAGATAGCATTTCTTTTAGTTTAAACATACAATGATGTAGATATCCTAAATTCTAAGTGACATTTTAGTACTTCCTTAAATTATAGGTATGAGTAAGTATCTAGAATTTTCTAGCAAAATTGAAAAGTTAAAAGTTATACAAATACAGTTGTAGCTTATGTTGTTGCACGCGAAAGTTTGCATGCACACTTGCATGGTACAATACTTCTTACGAACAGAACGACATAAGCTGGGAAAATTTAAAAAATTACTCATAAAACTTATGAACACTAAAAAGCACGTTAATCTCGTATGTAAATCTGATTACATTACGTTTATTTATTTCAGATCTAAAAAATCGTTTCATTATTGTGCAAGAATTTTTATTCGAAATTTTTTTGCAAAGCTTTTTTAGTATAATCTGTAATGAGCCTGAACTATGTAATTTACTTTTGTGTGGAGTAAAAGTGGTCATTCATTCATTAATTTCGTCGTTGACAGGTAATGCGGTAATTGAAATTATTGGGGTAATGGGAAATTTAGCCTAATGTTATTCCATCATTCTATGTTGAGGAATGATAGTTGTACTGTACATGTCCCTCAGTTATTCACTAGTTGAGCACGTCACGCATTATCATGGCATGTTTTACTGGTTCAAAGCTCGACGATGAGGTGGAATTGGAAATGGAAAGTCAATTTTTAAAAGTGTCACGTTGGGCGATAGCTTCCCTGAGAATTATAGGTCACTTTCCCTACTCTGTCCACAAAAAATACTTTCATAAATCTCAAATCCTAAAATCATCCACATTAACGTTTAATCGGATCAATGGACCAATCATAAGCTCTTTGTTTCTCATGGCCGTTTTCATCACTTGGCTTCTCAACTACTATACACGGCTTGCACCCAATTTACGTTTTCGTAAACTTTTTGGCCCTACTGAAAACCTTGCTTACATATTCATGGTTCTATCTACGTCAGCAGCTCGACTTCATACCCAAATTCGAAGCTTATTTTACGCCAAACGAAACCTGGCTTTTTGGAGAAAAAATTGCATTCTCCTACAAAAGTTTCAAAGTGCAGGTTATAATTTTCAAGGACAATGGTTCAAGCGACTTTGCTGGGAGTCTGGGTTTATCTTTTTCACTTGCACAACGCTGATCATCGCGCAAACCGGTTATGTTCACATTTACACCGCCTTTGTGCGTTCCAAGGGACTGCATATTACCTCCAAGAAAACATCGTTTTGGCCACCCCCTCCAGACATTGAAGAACGATTTGGGTCTGGATTGTTTTGGACAAGCATAACCTTCCTCCGAGTATCCAATTGCTGGTTGGTGTTTTTCATCAGGCTATACACTGTTTTATTCCAGCAAATTTCTCAAGACAGCTTTGAAACCTCTTTGGGACAAAAACCAAAAATATTTATTACCGAACTTACCTCATGCAAGAATGTAGAAAATGGGCAACCAACATCTGGGAAAACTATTGATGGAAATACGTCAATATTTGGACACTTACTGCTACTGAGAAAAATCAAAGGAAAAAGTCTACTCGCCCCTCAAATAAACCGGCATTTTTTGGAAAATCGAGCGGAAACAAATTTGAAGTTGTTTGTGGAAGTACGCAAACTTGTGCGAGAATTTAATGATTTATATGGAATGGAAATTATTTGGGATGTGTTTGGTATAACGAATGTAACAATTAACTTTTTCTTCGCCTGTTTTTGGATCAGAAAGGGGTATATTGCTGTAATATTTGACGTAGGACTTCCCGTCGTTTTGTATGGGGGAAAGTTGATTTTGTTGGGATGGGTTTGTGGAAAATTAATGGGAAATTCAAAGTTGGTTGTTCCAGCTATCATTCAAAGCAGTGGCAAGGCACATGAATTGGATGCTGAAACACGAAGAAAGGTTTTGTCTTTTTAATTATAATTTTTGTGGTATTATCTTAATTAGGTAATTTTAATAATTTGAAAAAATGTAAACAAAATACAGCTTCAAATCTGGAAAGTCGCTGCAGAACTAAAACCAGTAACTATATCTGGAAAAGGATTTTTCGTTTTGAATGCCTCTTTTATCACTTCTGTATTATGAGCTTATTTATTCATATTTAAATCAAAACATAGTTTTCATTACATTTTACAAAAATTTGATTCCCTACCTACTTTATGATTTCACAGATGATTAGTGGCGTCTCAGCCTTCTTGATCACTCTTGTTGAGTTTCGGTTGAAAGAAAACAAGTAAAGGCGGCTCCGTATAAGTTCAGAACAACCATGGGAGTAATCAATTTCATCAACTAAATTCTCGAAATATCCTTGGGATATTTTTCGATTTTGAATGTATTTCTAATAAAACTTATTTTTTTAAGAATGGGTGATGCAATGGACTTTAATAAATAAACTTGTATATTTTACTGTTTTATTGGAACAAGCATTTCTTATACAGTACATTATGCTTATGCATATCAAGTTTTATTTTACATTTACGTGTTAATGCTGCTTTTTGAGACTAACAATAAGTTGTGCAACTTGTGTGTTAATAATGCATAATGATTACTAATTTGAAAAAAATACAATACATAATTTCAACTTAGCTTGAACTTGTTTTACAATACACAACAAATTTTTAAATGGCCATTCTAAAACGGTCACATAATCTAGCAATCTCTTCCTTTTTATTTCATTGCCAAGTAAGTAATGAAAGCCCAAAAACCTGTCTTATTGATTTGATGATGCGGGCAGATAAGCTTTTGATGCAGCATATATAGTAGTATGTATCTTCATTTTAAAAACCTTTCCGCTTCGTTGAATAATCAATAAACCTCTCACATATCTTATCATATATCAAAAAATGCATAATGTCTAATTTGTACATGAACACCACTTTCAAAGTGAAAAAATGATTAATGTCTCAATATTCCCCTTTTAGCCAAATATAATCGATCGAGCTTGCACGCATTTTTTGGTAATCCGATGCCTTCTCATTCCTGCTTTGCAGGAAAAACGACGAACATTTGAAATCTGACGTCGGTATAGTCTTCTCTTTGACTTCGGAAGCCCGCATGCCGGTTGTGTACTCCCTTCGGGGAATAAAACCACTTCTCCCTCTCGTCGACAATGTCTCGATGCACTGTTCAAGCTCACGCATTCTCCTTTGAACAGAACCTCATTAGTTTGACTGGACGTGAGCAACTTTGCAATTGTTTTGGTTTTCTTGCTGCGTCCATGATGGTATATCTTTTCTAACTTTTGGAGGGCACATGGGTTTGGTTGGCAGTCAGGTCTGGTATTTGGGGCCATCAAGGTTAGCCAAAAACCTGGAGGGCACAAAGCCTGCAAACAGTCATGTATTATATCTCGGTGCATTTTTAAAACTCGAGAAAGTTGCGCAAAGGTCAACCCGGATTCAACTGCACAACTTATCAATTACAGGACACTAAAAGTTTTACCTGAGTATACAGGAAATGACACTGCTCTCCAATTTGCACCAACGGTCTTTTAAAGCTTCCTTGGTCACATTCGCAGTGGCCATTCAAGCTGTCTGTTGTGGTAAAAATCATGTAATCGCCACAAGGTCCTTGCGTCCCCACTGTGTAGCATGCGTTTGTCTCGGCATGAAACCGAGCTTGGCTATAATTGCTGTCAGCGCCACATTCTTGGGAGACACTTGTGACTTGGTTCAAAATTATTGCTGGTACAACAGGTGTTTCAAGCTCATAATTTACCAACCCGACCTTACCGAAATGGCTAAAAATAATCAAGCAAAAAATCCCATAATGAATAAGCAAGACATTCAGACAAATGGTAGTATTTATTTACCATATAAGATATGCATAGTTGTTTGCATTAATGAAAATGGACCATGAGCTTAAACTTGAACTTTTGTTCTTGCGATTCTACTTTCCTATTGTATTTTTGCTAACTGCAGAATTCGGTCAGTTACTTTTTACTTTCCCAATTTGGTTATGTTATCATTGTTATCTATTCTTCCTTGTTTGTTACTGCTGCTGCTGCAATTTTTTTTAACGACATGATAAGTTACACTGCAAATAAAAATACGATGATAGATACTTACCACCACTAACAGTACTTACACAGCAGATTGTATTGTAACAATGCAATAGGCCATTTCATACACTTACTAAAACAAAGGTACTTGTTGCAAAGTCATTAGCGTCAGATTTCTCGTTTGAGAAAAATTTATGACCATTTTCATCTTCATTCTCACTTTACAGAAATATATTATAAACTACCTATACGCAAAAGATGATGGTATTTTCCCTCTACAACTTTTTCTATATGTTAATCCTGATCTTGGATAACGTAGGTTCAAAATAAGATTAGATAATAACTTAATCCCTTTCTTTAGAAAAAAAACTAGCTAGCTACGTTCATTGCATTAAAAAGTTTCTTGTTGAACCATTGTATGTTTTAGCACAATACGTGCAAAAGAATTATTACACCTGTTTGTCTGTAGTCTCATCTCTCCATAAATTTTACCAGGACGTCAATCACGACGCGTAAAAATTTCTTTATGTATGAAATTGCACTCCTCTCATTTGTATTATTAAATTATGCCTAGATTAAGGTAAAAACCAATTAATTAGAGACCGATACAATCTATCATATTACATTTTAATGCGTGTTTCCACCATATTCATTTTTTTAAACTGTATCTTTATGCCTACTCATATTATTACTGTTTCAACTTTATAAAGAGAAGCTGTCATAATAAACCGTGCGTACCTGATTCTTTCCATGCTGCTTGTGCCAACAATTTCTGTGCTTCCACTTCCACTACTACTTCTGCTCCCGCTATCATTTTCTTCATCTTCACCCCGTCTTATTATTACGTCACTTTTTGGCAGCTCCAAAATGTTTTGGTTTAATAACATGGTTTCAACTTGCTCGTCAGCGCTGTTCGTATAGCCGAAACTATTCCTACTGTTCTGTACATCATCAACAACATAACTGTTGTATTGCGGCTGTTGCCATTTACTCATGCCGGTTTTCCTTGCACTTCCGTATCCGTAATGGTCTCTAAAAATCAACGGGGTAATGAGAGGAGCGTATTGTGGTTTATGACGTTGATGCATTGTTGGCTCTTCTCCGTTATACGACTCTTCAAAGATTAATGGCACAATTTTCATAACATTTCTGTTGGCAGTCCACCTGCTGTCCCTACTAACACTGTTATACTTATCAAATCCAGCACTACTAGCACTGTTATGACTTGTAATTGAGTCATGATCAGGTTCATGATAATGATTTGACCGCTGCGGCAATTGGTACAGCCAAAAAACTCGTTGTCCATAAACAGAGCACTCACTGATACACAAAAATAGAAGCAGAGCATTTGTCATTCTAATTTTGGTAAAAAAGGGAGCAGAAGTTGTCCCCAATGAACGTGATCATAAATTGCAATGCAATATTTATATAATCTCACACTCACAAATGCAGAGATAAATTTATTATGCAAGTTGTTGTTTGTCACACAGAATCACAATCTCTTTCAAACGTCATACAACGATGATCAAGGTTGTATGAATATACTTTAGCTTTATATATTTTTCGCTGGAGATCTGTCTCAACAAGTTTTCTTTTTTTGACACACACAGAAAAAATTATTATCAAATGATACAAACTCAGCGAAGTTCAACAATGTAATAAAATGAATCGACTGCTGCGCGGTAGTAGGTCCAGCATCGGCAACCAAAGAACTACTAGAAAAACATAATCTATTATCAATATAACAACCACTCTGCTACAATGTAATTTTATTGTAAGCCACACGTATTTTTTCGAGGACTCCACTACAGTTTTTTTTCTTTTCTCGTTATGTTAAGAAGATGATGATGATGATTGTTGCACTTGGTGTAGAAAACTCTTGTTTTCTGTCTCCTGCAAAAGAAGCTAGTTATTTTCTGCTCGTTTACAATGAGAGACTGAAGAACAAAAAAACAATGCACGAGAGTAATCTATCGCTTCATAATAGTAATAATAAGTAGCATACCTTATATTATTATTCCACCTTGTTAGCGTTTAGGTAATTTAAGTAATGGCAAAAAAACCGAGTCTGGCAAAAAAAAAGATCAACGGGTCGGGCATAACAAGGGAACGTAATGGTGGTGAAAAAGTACGCTATTATTTTATTACACACGGTCCTGTCAGTTCACTAGCAGCATGCTATTTTACTATTAAGAAGGGCATTATAACTATAATGTGCGCATCTTTGAATTTTATCTTCTTGATCTTGACTTGTTGATGCTGCTCTACTAAGTAAGTAACGAATGTAAGTGTTCTGGGAATTATCGCGACTGACTACTACCAACCAACCACTTATAGTCTTGACCAACTGCACCTTGCTGAATGTTGGTATAGTATATATATCTTGATGTTGTTGCTTCGCTGATGGTGGTGAAGGTGATCTTTATCGCTTTAATGCTTATAATATGTAATATAGAGTTGTTCAGAGTCGGACAGAGTAGACCCGACCTCGGACAAGAGCAAGAAGGCAATCAGGCAAAAAAACTGGAAAGTAAACGAAGATGAGTCCGATGAGCTATGAGGAAGATTCACCATAAATAGAAGAGCTGCAAGGCAAAAATAATCAGCAACAAGCACTTTTATGCACTGCGCTGGTAACAATGCAGTGTTCTTTTCACTTGTATATAGTCGCCATCAATTTTCTTAGAAGTCGTAATAATGCAGTGCAATATAACAACAACAAAATATATCAACAAGAAACTGCGTATTGTACTGATAATCTTGATAATTTTATTTTGAATTTTTCATACGTAGATAGCCACGTAGACTATGACGTGCGAAATTATGTGATTATGACTAGTAGTGTAGCTGTTTGGATTTTAAAATTTAAATTTTAAATAGTCTTAATGAAAAATCAGTTTGTGAAGCTATATACTTTGTAAAAGTTTATTCAATGTCGTAGTCGCACAAGCAAAGTCAGCACTTGTCAGAAAATTCTTCCGTTTGATTGATTATCCACCATTGTACCTTTAGGTACTTACTGTACGTCTAAATTTCAAATTGAATACCTAGTCTCTAAATGGATAAAAAAAGGAATAAAAAAATATTTTTCTTAGGAGTCAAATGAATAAATGATGATATGAATTGCATAAAAAACAGGAACAATGGGGAAGACTATTATTACGTTAAGTTCTGCCCTTTCTCCGCCTTGATCATCACTTCTTGTCATAACAAGGTAACATTACTTTGAAAATCGTGGCGTTTCAATACCTAAGAAAAATGCTGTCAAAAGGTGTCGGGCTATTTGTTTCACATTTTATGCTGGTCATGGACAGAAGACACCAGCTTGTCTTTCAATCATTTTCTTTTTTTCGCCGTATGATTGAAGAACAAAAAATAATAATAATACAACAGGCACGGCGAGTAAACTTAATGTTTGTCGGAGTCCACTTTTTCTGCTAATTGTTTAAAAACTTGGACTTGTAGACGAACCTGATTCTAGTTGTATTCATTAAAATTGATGTACTTAACAATTAACAATGGAGCAATTTTTGCAATGACTAAGTAAAAATATGCAATATAGCTGACTGTCTCGCAGGTGGCTTTCGTCTGTTGTTAGTGAAATGAGGAGCAAAACTTTTTATGTAAAAGCAATCATATTAACTAACCTTGTATACATTTTTGCATGCTACTACTGTGACTTGTACATTTTACTATTACAGCATTTCTAATGAAACAGTTCCGCATTCTCCTACATTATTGTACATAAATTATTCAACCTGGTCATTCACCAAATTTCTATTGAGCCATTGATACATTCTTTCTGAGTTATTACTTCATTTGAAAAAAATGCGTATCTATTTCTACGTCAATAATATCAAAAACTACTTTCTCATGCTTTTTAAAAAGACTCCCTTTCAGTCTGAAGAAGCGTCGTCATCTAATTTATTTTTCGTCTTCATTATGCCATGTTCATAGGTATGTATGTGTACAAATATACATGACCTAAGTTGATTTGATATCATTTTTGATTGCTTTCTTCTTCTTCCTCCTCCGACAGTATCAGTTCAACCGTGCAGACTGTACTGTTTAATGAGATATGGTTGGTTTGTTATCCTTTATTCGAGTTGTATGTTGCAGCAAATCAGCATAAAAATCAAAACCAAATGTGGATAAAAGATTTTAAAAACTGGTAAAAACCGAAAATTTACTCCCTTCTTAAGTAAGAGTACCTTTCAGAAATAATAGATTTTTTTATTGTAAGTTTGCCTGACTGCACTTGTATAATAAAAGCAGTCTAGTCTAGTCTAGCGCACCATACTATTATTATATGTGTGCAGGTAGGGATTATAAATTTTTATTTCATTAGACAATTGTTGTGCGATAACAAACTGTTAAAAAAAACTAAACTACCCACTTTTAAAAAGTGAGAAAATTCCCATTTTCTTTACAAAGATCTATTATTTAAAATCTTGACGTCAGGTGAGGACATAAAAAGTGGGTAGGTCGCCGACACGGATGAAGACGGAAATAATATACATGTAAATAACACAAGTAGAAAAGCATTAGTGAAAAATAATTAGCGTCATATATGGCTGAATATAAAATAAAAAATACAATTTGATTATACATACTATATTGCTACACTCTACAATCAAACATATTTATGTGCAATGTGCTGTGTGTGCAAAAGGAAGACACCAATTAAACCGGGTTTTATTCAACACTGGTAGTTATTTACATGAGGATAATGATATAATACTGGTGGTGGCTACTGAATGATTGCTTTTCATAATCTGTGCAAGATATTTTCTTCCTTAGCAGCACTACTACTGTGTGTGATGATTATGTGGTGATAGCAAGCCAAAAAAACGTTCACATGCCTATACAATCTCCATATTTTTTTTATATTTCTTCATGTCTGCTACTGTTACCACAAACAAGCCAGCATGAGAAAACGACTGGCTGCAGCAGCTAACTTGTTGGGTCGCCAGTGAGTAATAGTGAGTTGAAAAGCTGTTATCATTTTTACAATTTTCAAGTCTCATTGCTGATTGTTGACTATTTTGAAAACATTGAAATGAGTCAAG
>JAHZMT010004971.1:0-10034 GCA_027743785.1 Sinhomidia bicolor
ATAGCAGATCAAAATACTTACTCGAAGTCACCATTCAATCGAAGATATGCTAAAAGTATAAAAATTGTCTGTACCCTAAAATTAAAAAATTCAGTAATAATGTGTCAGGTGGCAGTCAATAAAATTTCAAGCATTTTAATTACAAACAATAAAGGAAGGATATGAGAAAAATTAGACAAATTGCGTAAACAGGTTTTAATCAATAGTTTTAATTTTTAAATACACCTATACTCATGTATAGTTGAATTACTATTGTATTATTTAGACAAATCACGCCCTCGCTTTTTCTTATTAAAGTCTCGTACATACGATACCAAAGTTTCATTAATTTTTTACCACATCGCTTCTTTTCCGTCAAACCGCATGAAATGGCCATTATTCTTCTCATTAAGCTGCTCCAGAACATTTATTATTCCAGAGACACATTCTTCAGTAGTAATTAATGCGTTAGAGCCACCTAGATTAGAGAATTATGTGTTTTTAACAATCCATTTTGCCAATTTTATCATGTCATACTTATGTTAATTAATCAACTTTAATATATATGTACCCATTTCTGTTTTCACCCATCCTGGATGTAAAGGAATGACTAAGATTCCCTTGCCCAAAAGGTCCAGACTCATTGTCTTGGATGCTTGGTTAAGTGCGGACTAGAAATATATGTACATACATTTAAATGTATTTGCAATGAATTTTTGAAAGAATTTATTTTTCTGAAAACTAATGTTGACACCAACCTTGCTAATTCTGTAGGCATATGCACCACCACTAGTATTGTCACCAATCGAACCCATGTTAGTACTGACTTGTAAAACTGCAGCACGCCCAATTCCAAGTGGAGCACTACTGGCCGCTTGGCTTGCCTTTTCCAAAAGTGGAAGAAAAGCCTACAAACATGACATCGTTATTCATGATTATAGATTTTTACAATCAGGAAAAAGGTGTTGCATAAAACTTTCTTGTGAATCAGCCTTGAACCTATCTTCTCCTTCAGTTACCTGTGTAAGCATGATTGGTGCAATGGTGTTGACTTCCAAATGATACATCAAGTCATCCTTCTTCAAAAGGGAAAGTGTACTGTTATTTTCCTTGTTTAAAACTCCAGAGTTGTTGATCAAAAGATTAACTCCAGCACCTTGGGTCGTGGCATCGACTTGGGCAACAAATTCCGCATATTTGTCTGTCTTTGTGACATCTACGGATATATAGTAAATGGTAAATCGTTTGGCTTAATCGGTATACTGACAATTAGGCAACAAATTTGATAATAAGAAGGATAGTCATAAAGTTAATTGGAAGAGTAAAACTGTACTCGGTACACATACCTAAAACAATGGTATGTAGTTTTTCGTTTTGTGATGCAAGTTCCAATAGTTCCTGTAGCGTTACATTTAGTTAAAAAAATGTATAAATTTTCATACCTAAGGATTTGTTTAAAATTGGCCATACATATATATTAGAGAGCTATTGTTGAACAAAACGATTACCTTTGAACTGGCAGGATCCCGATAGGTGGCAAACACATTATCAGGATTAAATTTTGTGAGCAATTGTTTCACTAGTTCCAGACCAATTCCTCTATTGGCTCCGGTAATCACAATATTTTTGCTTTTACTCATTTTTCAGTTTTAATTTTTTCAAAAAAATTGTTACAAATTTTTGTTAGAAGTTAATCCTTGTGATAAATTACATACAAGACGAACTTGTTTTTGATTCCTTGCAGTACAAAGTTTGTGCTAGTAATGAAAAGATTGTAGAACTGCACTTGACATTTATTCGACATTCACTTTTTATACACACATGTGCTGATTGTATCTTGCTTTCCAAGTAACACAGTTTGTTTCCCACTGCACAGAAACTGGAATGCAGGGTATAGTGCTCAAAATTTGTGAATCGTGGTGGCCTATTAGTGGTGAGCCAATGGACCACCCTTGATGGCGACTTGGGATATGAAAGTAAATTTTGACATGAAAACTTTCTACAAAGTCTGTGGTGCACTTAAAGTTTGACAGTGAAGTAAATGAGAACATTGAATATTAAGACCATAAAGACACGTGTTGTTTCAATATTTCGAAACTCAGATAACAGCAATTTTATTTTAATCCATCAAATAGTTATTGATTTTATGACATTTCAATGTAGTAGATATGTATGCATATTAACATGTTATTAGTAATCCCTGAGAACGTCTCGATTTCTATTATATCGAAATTTGATGGGAGTTCTCCTCTTGACACGACGTAATAAGGATCCCCCGTGGCCAAATTCTTCAATAATGCCATTAGTAGAATCCATGGGCTCCATACCTCCTTCTACATTTGCATCCACTAAACCAACCGTTCCACCGGCCCTTACCACCGAAGCTGGGTTAGGAGTAGCCCAGCTCCCGCAGAACAATGTGACAGCAATGATTAAAACTGTCAGTCGAATCTATAAAAACAGAGAATTTGAGTTACTATAAATTTTTTCAATTAACAGAATAAATATATTTCCGTAATGATATGCAACTTACCATACTGATTGGCGACATTGTAGCAATGTCAATAGATTCTTTCCTAATTCAGATGGTATATTGGTATGAATAGTGAAAAATACGAGGAAAGTTAAGCTTGCTTTTGAATATTTGAATAGAATTTCTTCGAGAAACTACAAAATTTGGCAACTGACACCATTTTACTCAATTCTTTGCTTTTATATGAAAATAAAAACTTATTTGAATATGCGTTTTGTCATGGCCAGTAAATATAAGTTGTCATCATCCACTTGAGTTGGTGTTATTGACAAACTTATTTTTAGAATCAGAGTACAATTAAAAATGACCAACTAAAGCTAAAATATTTGAAAACTGGCAAAAATTCGAAAGCCGAAAAACAACGTCCTTACAAATTGGTTCAAAGGTAAATACTGGGATGATGGCAAACACAACACTTTATTAAAATAGTCAGTAAATTAACTTTGTAGAAATTATGCCAACAAAAGAGGTATAATTACGAACTTAAATAGAAACAATAAATAAAAATAATTGTAATACATTTAAATTGCGTATATTTTGTACTGTTTTCAACAATTATTAGAAAAGCTTATTTTCTGTAATAAAAATTAAATCGTATAATATACGGAGTCTGAAACAAAGAAAGTGGTTTTTAAACAAAATATGAAAATGATTTAATTTAACTACATAATTTTCGAAATAAGAGTAAGCCATAAGTGTTAAAAATTTGTTCTAATAGTCTCTCACAATATCCTTGTTCCTATTGTATCTGATTTTCATTTTGTTTCGTTTAACACGAAAATGAACTTGTTTGGCAGAACTGCCAGAAAGATCAGAATCACTGAAAGCTTGGTGTACCAAGTCATTATCGTCATTCAAACTGGCAATGGGAAGATTTAATCGTTCCTCTAGTGGAATCTGCTGCTTTTGGTGAAACGTTAATTTTTCTGAAAAGTCATTTTTATCTTGAGTTGACTGTTGCAAAGGCAGAGCAAGGCATGTTGAAGGACAACTGATGATTGTTGTGATGATTAAAAGTAACGCTGTTCCTCCCAATAATGACACCTCTGTGTGTCTGCTAAACGAAAACTGCAAAAATATAATTAAAACATTTTAATCACTAAATTAGCTGGTTCATTATGATAGCGTTTAAAGATCTTGTAAATTGGACAAGTTCAAAATTTACCATTTCAGTTTCGGGATAACGATAATTTTAATACAGTTCAAAATGAAACGTTGTTGATGACCAGAAGTAGCACGGAGAATACTTTGGACTCAATTGTTTAAAAATTGTTAACTTGCACCGTTATCGTTTATTTATGAGAAAGGAGTGAATACTCGAAAGTGTTAGATCTTCTCTTTTATATCAAGCACCTATTCAATTGTTATTCGTTTTGCTTTAGTTAAAATTCAAAATAATTATTTTGTTGATTTTAATGAATGCAAAATTCAAAACTAATGTAGACGTCAGTAGCGTTAATTGTTATTTTGTTTACAGTAGAGGTAGTCAACATGTAAGACGTTTTAATGATTGAACTATTTTAATAAAAGAAAATTTTGATCTTATAAGAAAATTCTTTATAAAAGTTAACGTGACCAGTAATATGAATGGATATGCATTAATTAATCTTTTTTCTTCTCTGAACATAACAATATAAACTAAACGGGCAATTAAAAATAATTTATTAAAGTCATGTGAGGTGCTATACATATTAAACATAAAAACAGAGACATGTTATGCAACGATTTACTTCAAAACCAAACATCTTTAAATATTTGCACGTCAAAAATTTTCGTCTCAGTTTAGATATTAGTTTAGGTATTGACCTATACGGAAATGTAAAATGTGCAAATACAGCCACAGCCCCATAAATCCACGAGTAATGGAAACAATAAAGTTCACATCTTTATTTATGAATTTTTGTTTAACAACAACAATTCGTTTTTTCAGACCATTTGTGATCTAATGAGCAAACTATTTTTAGTGAAATGCTGATGTGTAATTGTTAAGATTTTTATGACTTTATTTAGTGCCTTATTGGCTGATTGTGAATAAATTAGTGAAGTCCAGTATGAATAACTAATGTGTGACTGACCCACATCATGCAAAACCAAATATAGTATACCTACATATATTTATTCCCTTTTGCATGAATGGCGTCAGTTCAGTTCAATGATAAATATAACATTTACACCATTTGTTTGTTTACAAGCTAAAAATAATTTTGCTATCTAGTTGGAACCTGTAAAAAATGGCGTCGTTAGAACGAACAGAGTGTGTAGTTCACACTATGAACAAGCAAAGTACGCGTCGCATTTTTCAAAAGAGGCTCTGTGTCGTTCATTGCCAATGATTTTTCATTACCATTCATTATGTTATGCTAATAATGCTAATGTTAAACCTAAGCTTAACAATAATTAGTCTGTTCTTTTGAATGAACAAATTCCTTTCGTTTTATGTGTACTTTGATTTTTAAGTCTAGAAGGCAACCAACAAAGGAAGCAATTTTTGTATATTTTGCAGGTAATCTTTTTTTTGTTTTTATTTTAATGCATGCTTAGTTTGATTGCCTGAATAACTCGCATCGCATCGGTATACGACGTGAATAGCTCAAATTTTGATGATTAAGGCAGCTTCATTTTTCATGAAACGTTAATAATCGAAATATTTTTAAATGGTCAAACATTGCATTGTTTTCAATACAATGAAGTTGCTTGTAAGGAAAACTAATTAAAAAATATCATTGTTTCACCCCCAAAAGTCCCAACATTCCCATAGCCAATGCCAATACACAACTTCTTCTTCCCTTTTGCTTTCCTCCCACTATCCACTGCACTGCACCCACATATTCTCTTTGCCTATAATACTGTAAATAAGCATTGCTGCAGCATCAGCTGTAGTGTGCAACTTTCTCTACATTAATCTTAATAAATTTGTCAACTCTTATATTTTTATTTCAATTAAACATGTCTGAAAACTAAGGTTGTCCAAGTTTCTTTGTCGGTGCCAATTTTTAGATTAGTTTACCGCCTATATGCCACACAGGACTTTTTCTTATATGTTGAACCGTAGGAAAGCAAGGAAATTTTTAAGATTTGCTCAATCTCCGGTTTTGGAGAATACAAATTTACAACATTGTTTCTATATAAAATGAACAGTTTAAAATTCAAAGTGTAGACAGATATTTGTAGAGCTGAGTTCATCTTGCATCTTGGTATTTAGATACTGTCTGTTGATTTGCGGCAAAAACTTTGGCATTTTACAATGTTTGGTAATGCCATCCAAAGAAGGAACAACACTGGAGCTATCATTAGTGGTAACGGTTACTTAACGTTTACTACTTCATGTCTAATAGGTGTTATTGGACTGCTGCCTGTACAAAAAAATTGTTTTGCAGGAATGTAAAAACATCGTTGATGAAAACTTTGATGGTCTCTGAGAAAATGATAAATACAGAAAAATGGCAAAATAAAGAAAACTTAAGAAACAATATTTTGCCTTGATTCCGATGACGTAGAACCCGAACTCAGTAGTTTCATTAAGTAGTCAAGTATGTATAAATTCAAGTCTAAACGTAATTTCAGTCAATTCATACTGTTTGAAATATTTATACGTAATAATAATTTGTTCCAAAACTTTCTTTTCAAATTTTCAGTTCCTAACCTATTCAAAACTGGCTGAAAGCTCGGAAGTTCGCGTGTTGGATTTGCTGTGTCAAAAGTTGGCTGACCAAGCCCTTCATCTTAAGGACTTGGTCAAGGAGGCTATTGAGCCGGGTGGAATGGCTAAATCTGGCATTGAGTATTCTGATGACCTTACTCCCACCTCTGACTGTGGCAGTAGTGACTACTCCGGTAGTACTAATGATGCTGATCAAGATGACGGTAGTTGTAGCTTGGACAGCACCAGTTCCAGTCAGGATGATAAGTTTCCGATAATGCAGCTCCCTGTTGAGGTTGGTACTCCTATATGTTGCAGTAGTTGTTCAGTTTGTTTTGTGAATGTCATTTGTGTATTTTTTTTATTTTCTATTTAGATACGAGCTAAAATTCTGAACATGATCAACCAGAGACAGGTACAGAGTTTACGTCTCGTTTGCAAGCAGTGGTGTGAGGAAGTAGATCAGTTTTATGAGTTTGTATTTAGCATTTACGATACCACTAGTAATCTTTCCTTGATCAGAAATTTGCGTTGTCGTGAATGCATAATTTGGAAATTAACACGTGATCTCGAGTCAGAAGTCCTTTTTCAACATCCGTCATATATAAAGGTGATAAAAGTTTTTGGACCAACATCTGCCGAAAACCTGAAAAATCTAATTTCTTCCACCACAAGTTTGGAGCATCTTACAATGACTAGGCGAGCAAACTATCCCTGGATTTTGAATCTCCAAGATACACCAGCTCTAAGCAATTTAACAGAGTTGAAGTTTTTGCGACTGAATTCTGAGGAACACGTTCAAATTCATCGACCTTCATCATCAGACCAAAAAATGATCTTAAAAGTTCCGCCAATGATGGACTGCTACTTTCCTAAATTGAAAATTTTCGAAATTCTCAAGCGCTTCCCTGTATGGCACTATTCTCATTACGTCACGTCAGTTTTGAAATTTGTCTCGCGGCATTCGGCAACCCTTAAACAAATCGAGTTAGACTTTATTCCACTGTCTTGCATAGCATGGCTGGGCGATAATGATAATATGCTGGGAGATGATATTAGTTCTTCTGAAGAAGATGAATTTAACTTGGAAAATGAGGCTGTTAACCCTCAGCATCGTAATCGTAGAAGAAATAGAAATGACAAGTGCGTTTCTCCTCAAGAAATCAATCTTCATCAGTTTTGCAAAATACGACTTCAGAAAATGTGCATTACGACAATGGGTTACTCCAAAGATATACACATTTGGAAGTCGCTCTTGGAAAGTCAGTCTTTAGCGCCGTCAACCAAGACAATAGAAAATGAAAAACGTTACCAGAATCGACAATCTAATCATGGTCTAAGAGAGCTCAGATTCGATTGGTTGTGTCGAGATCCAATGACTGAGACTAGAGCTAGAGTTTCAGGCTTTCCTTGGATTCATTTTCAAGCTCCAGTCGAAGCCTGTTCGTCAACTTTAGTCCATGTAGAACTTGCAAATTTATCAATGGTCATGAAATCATTCCCGAATTCTCCAGTAAGCAGCACTAGTACTAGCGGAGGAATACTCAGTAAGCGCCCAGATGGAGCAATACACAAGATTGTGCCGTTTGACCTGAGTATATTTAGACATTGCACAAGATTGAAAAGCTTAATTTTACGTTGCCGAGAAAATCACGCAAGAATTTCCCCGGTGGACTTGGGACGTTTTGGACATCAAAGGGTTATTGGTGGAAATGGTGCTGTTATCGGGGAGGATGCTGATGCTGCAAATGGAAACGGTCAGGCCGCTGCTGTTGGTGGGGTTGCTCAAGAAAACCGTGGTGTTGTTGCTACAGTCGGAGAAATTCTTCTTATGGTTAACGCTATGGAACTTCCCGATACAATCGAACAGCTTGAAATATTCAGATTTCCAATGCTCACTACTGACGTTGCAGCTTGTGTTCGAAAGTTGGTTAACTTGAGAAAACTATTCTTTCATGAATGTGGCAAAACACACAGCTATGGAGTAAGTGCTGACATAATAGGACAAATCGCAAAGCTGAGACAGTTAAAATTTTTGGAAATTGTTGGATTCAATGATGGAACTGAAGAAAGAAAACAAATGCTCGAAATGGTATTTCAACAAATTGGACGGCCATTTGAGGGGCAAGATACATGGCTGGAACTTAGTGATGGAAGTACTACAGCTCACGAGACACTTCAAGCAGTTACTGAGTAAGAAGCTTATTTCCATATGCGCATTTTGTACTCCCACACGGATATCAAAAGTAAATTTTAGTAGAACAAATAATCCAAACGTATTTATTTACTGTTAAAAATATTTTAGTGATTATTTGAACGTTTATCTGTAAAAATTTAATATTGTTGTCCTCTCAGAACTCATATACCTGTCACATAATAGCAGAAAGACGCTAAATATAAAAATAAATGTTATTCACATTATATGTAAGCAGTATCATATACAAAACACATGCAGTTTTCGTATTATCTGAGACGCGACTTTATATATTCTTTTCACGCTGCACTAAATTCTCATAACAAATTATATAATCACGCTTATGTGAAAAACTAAAACGAATAAAGTTTCAAAATTAAATAAAATCAGTTGATACTGTGAATTGAATTTTTAATACGTCCGCCTTGGCAGAGATAAATTCATTTGACCGTATAATGAAATATGATTTCATGTAAGACGAATTTGTTTGGATTTACTGCGCATCTTTAGTTTGCTATACATGTAAAACTGATTAGGCATTAACAGCAATTAAAAGTAAATGCTTGTACCTTAGTTTACATAACAAACCAGTTTTCAATCAGAGACTACCAAACTAGTCATAATAAAATGCTAAGTACAAAATTATTTACAAAATTACTAATAAAACACCTACTGGCATAATTTTAAATTATTTTAGAGCATTACGACGAAAGAGAATAATTTTTAGTCGCTGGAAAGCTACTCGGGTATATTACATGCTTTAGATACAGTTGTCTTTTTCCAAATTTAGTATCAATCAAATTTTCGTTTCAAAATGGTTAAAGTTCTGCTGAAAAGTACCATATATCTAGTCGTAGCATAGTTTAATGCTATGGGATAAAGATAAAAGAGATCATTAGTAGTTCTACAATTTACGAGCTAATTCCTCAATCCAATGCATGAAAATTTAACCAATTTATAAGAATACTTCTTTCAGCATTATTAAAATAATAAGTATTGAGTTATAAAGTTTTTACTACGCATTTATTTAAATTTCCGCAGCAGTTTTACTCGCTGTAAGCATAGCATAATATTTATTAGTACAAAAGTTTTTGGAGTTAATGTTCCAACCACGTTCAAACAGCAAATTACTACTTTTGCAAGAAAATTACCCAATAAATGTTCATTTTATAAAAATGTGAAATTCTAAGAAACCAAGAAGTGAATCATTTTTAATCTCACCTCACCATGTAAGTTCCATGATGTGACAGAGTAATAAGATAACAGCTACAAGATATATTACTCTTATGACTGAAAACAGTGGAATATGCTGGAATATTTTTTATATTCTTACTCTATGCATGATGTAACTCAAAAGTCAATTTTACAGACATTTACATTGTACACCTTTTTAAGAAGAATAATAAAGCATGTTAAATATACAATTCAAGAAAACTCGTGTAGGTGCACTAATAAAATTAAATAGTATGGGATAGAGTTTGATGTAAAGTAAAATAAATTAGCAGTTATTGAAAATGTGCTGATTTAAATAAAAAAGTAAACTTTTAAAAAGATGTGACAGAGTCAAATAGGCAAGATTTTAAAATTATTTGAGTCAATTAGGCAAGATTTTAAAGTTATTTGAGTCAATTAGGCAAGATTTTAAAGTTATTTGAGTCAATTAGGCAAGATTTTAAAATTATTTGAGT
>JAHZMT010004972.1:0-12581 GCA_027743785.1 Sinhomidia bicolor
ATCACAAATGTCTTGTTTAGATTTGAAATTTGAAACGATAACATTATATATTAGTCATTTATTAGTATTAGGATTTTACGTGGAAAACACGTTGTCACAACGTGACGTGCTATTAACATCTTTAGGTCGCTCGGTAGAATAGAATCCACTCAACTCCAGTGTTCGTTCGGCGACTCTTCTCCTCCTCCTCCAGCCAAGCGTCACAAATTGTAATTAAACTATGTATTGAACACAGACAAAAACACTAGTTTATTGAGATAAAAAGAAGAGTCTGCATTAAAACAAAAGCAATTTCATTCAATTTGATTCACTTTGGTTTCGTCGTCCGTCGCGCTCCATTCACGTGTAACATTGTCCATCCAGTTAAAAAAATACGAGATCGTATTTTTTGCTCAATTTTTTTGGATTTCTTTCCTATTTATATAATATATTGCTTAAGATACATGCATTGTATTTTTATAAGACATAAAAAAATTGTTACCCAACAAGTTTTCGTTTATTTGGTTGGACAAAAAGATGACTCCGTACTTCGTACTCCTTGTGAAATGCCTTTGATGAGCTTTTCTTTGAAAACTGCTAGATTTCAGTTTGCACCAGGAATCAAATACCTTACCTATACTTTACTGACTAGAAAATTGTACACCTGTCCTTTGTGATCTTCGCAATAATTGCAAACAACAACGGCAACTTCACCAATAATACCTATACATATACTATATCATGCCCCTTCTACATGATAAATCAATTGACGAAAATTTCTTCGAAACTGGTATAATAGAAAACAATAATAAGACGAGAGGTACATACACGGTACAAAGTACATATTAATCTCGGTCCCGCATTCGCCCATACTGAAAAGACACTTTTTCGTTTATCTTGTTGTCGTCATCAAAAGAAATCAGAAGAGGGGATATGGGACAGTATCAAAAAATGAGGTAGCAATACAAGTCATGATGATGATGATGATGGTGTTGGTACTTTAATAATATTAGGCTCAACAAATTCTACATTTTTCAAGATTACAGGTCTTCACTTCTTCTTACACATGCTTATTAAGTACGACGACGATGACGACGATCCAAACATGATTACTGAATGCAAACTGCTCACACATAGGAAAACTCATAGGGTATTAATGTTGATTTTTTAGTAGAAAAGGGTCTGGGCTAATGAGCCATGAACCATGCACGAGGAATATCCAATATGAAAAAAATATCTATATATAAGCTATGTGTAGTGTGTAAAACAAGATCTGACAATGCCAAGTTCATGATGACCATCGTCATCAATTTTTTTTATTGTCGGTCTGTCGGAGAGATCTGATAAATTGCTTGGTTTGCACAATTCCTATTGGCATATCCCAAGTTAGAGACGCGCAGAAGTGGTCATTGTTTGTAAATGCTGGTGCATAAGCATTTATTGTTCTAAAAAGTACATTAATGGTACGTTCATTTCTCATGTTCAAATTCAAATATTACTAGTAGTAAATAACATTTTACAAAATATAGTAGTGTTATATAATAGTATCTGCAGACATTTTATAAAGATTCTACACAGTAGCGTCTTTGATCTCATCATTATCATCAATAATTTTCGTTAAAAGAAAGATTCTGTTTGAAAGATAGTTCCCCTTGACTAAGCAAGTTTCCTCATTATTACAGTAAAATCTAATATTGGTATGTTGTCAAAAATTAGTTTTAACGTTAAGTAATACTCTGTGTTATAATCAGTTATCTCTCGCTACTAAACTAACAATAAGCATTATATAGTTGCTGTTCCTAAAAAAAATTAATACCACCGATAGTGGGCCTATTGTAACGCTAGCCTAAGTATAAGTGTTAATGTTTGTTTTGACAGAGAACCTATATATTTTAGCGTGGTGTGTTTTGACATTCCTAAATTAATTTGATCACTTGTGTAGACTGCTGAGCTTTTTAATTTTAAACATTTGCATAGTTAGTTGCATAATTTTTTTAAAAAATAATAGTTGGAAACAGTGTACAAAAGTTTATGTCTTTGTTTACAAGTACACCCAAAACCAATACATGTAGGTTGAATACGTCAGTTCTGAGAAAAAAAATAATACATTCCATTGAGAAAAAGCAAATATACAAAAAGCTTCTATTTAATAAAAAGCTAAACCAAAACTGAACAAAGCCCCAGCTTTAGTGCATAGACACTACAAATTACATTTTAAAATAATCTATTTTAATATGTGATAATTTGTGTTACAAAATTTCAAGTGTCAATAGACGTTTTATGACTTAAAGTGCAAAGAGCAATTTTGAGTGCAGACATAATAAAATTTCTGTATCATATTGATTGAGTGACCTGGAGTCTTTTTTATGTGACAAATCAGTCGTGTCTTGAAAATTCAATTATAAAATAAAATATTAAATGACACTCCTCTTTTGGATGTAAAACATTTGCTGATAAGCACTAAAAAAATTTTTTGTATTGACATACTTTTTATTTCGTTTTGCTTGGTTAGTTGGTTAGCTACATATATAGCGTTGTGTAAAAGTGCGTAGCTGAGGGCAGTAGTAGTAGCACTCTGCAATAAGTCGTTAAAAATATCTTTTGAGAAAATTTGCATGCAAAAATAACGTTACCTCTTTTTGGATGCATTTTACAGTGTTTGTTCAGTTAAATCTTTGTTGTGTTTTGTTGGGATGATATCGAAATCAATAGTGGAGAGCAAAAGTTGAAGGATAATTAGGTATACCTTATTATCACACCATTAATCAGTGTTAAGAATAATCTAAAGGTTTCCAAAATCTTGTAATAAGTTTTGTCTAGCCTTTAAACCAAGAAGCTTATTTCCTTTTTTGCCTAAGGCACCACTAGTTAGCACTATATATGCACTTCTATTGTCTGATGTGCACACGTTTTTTACCGTGCTCCTGTATAAGACAATATTGTTATTTTTTGTAATGATTGCTATATAGATCTTAACTGTTAACATAATTTACATAAATATTACAACAGCCGCGCGATATCCTCCGCCCATTTTTTTAACGTACGTTGTTTTAACAGAGGAAGAAGGAAAGGTCAGGCTTGGTGAGAGATATTAATTACTTATTGCTATTCTTGCCACCCAAAAAAAACTACCACGATCAACCAACTGATCGTTTTTATATATTTTTGGTCGTTTTTCTATACAGTTACAAATTACCAAAAAAATGCATAGCATTGTTGGTTATACATAAATGCTATTAATGATAGGCCAATTACCTAAATATGCTTTACTGGCCATTTGCCACACCACAACTTGCGAATAGTGTGATTGTGAATGGTTTAACTTGCTAATAATACACCTTTGCTGTTGAATGAAAAACTGATTTACTGCCAATTCTGTAAACGTTAAGACGTGTAGATGAGTAAATGTTTTATTATTTTTTAATGTGTGTTCTTCAATGATAAGGAGGAAGATCATCATCATCATCAGCTTTTCGCATCTTGGATAGTGCAAAGTATCCAGCGTGGATGAACAAAGACAATTTTTTATAGTGAAGCCATAAACACAAAAGCCAATTTTTAAGTGTTTTAGTCTACATCCGTGATTCAAGATGAACACTTCCACGGAGGAATCCCACACAGAGTCCACGACGTCAGTGACTAGTAGTAGTAGTAGCAATGACGAAGATAACAGCATTATTCATCCAAATCCTGGACCCGACTCGTTGCGTACGAATGATGGGTCAACGTCCACGCGGTTTGGAACCATTTCCAGGCGTTTGTCAAAGTGGAGGCCTAAAAGACGCAAAACTGTTTTGGCTGTCATTGTTGGTAAGTGTAATACAAACAAGCGTAAATAAAATATGGTTAACTATGCAAAACTTGGCTGAATAATATTAGCATTGGCACTGTAACACATGTACATTTGTATGTACGTGTTGAATGATAAAATTAAGTGAAAAAAATAATTTAAATGTTTTTATTTGAAATTTTATAGCTACCATTGGTGCATTTTCCTTGGGAAACGTGTTGACATTCAGTTCTCCAGTATTGGTAGATCCTGAATTCAAAAAAAAGTTTCCAGATATTGGAAATGGAAGTTGGGTGGCTACGACTGCTTTGGTAAGCAAACAGTTACCAATAAATTATTATTCAACAATGCTTGATTTTTTTGAATTGAGCTTTCTCGAACACCATTGCAATTGAATTTGAAAATTTTTTCAGTTGGGAGCATTGCTGTCTGCCCCCGTAACAGGAGTTCTAATTGCAAAACTTGGAAGAAGGAAAACCATGCTTTTGTCGGCGTTACCCTTCTCAATTGGCTGGGCAATGATAGCATTTGCCCCAAATTTAGCGGTTCTCTACACCGGACGTTTTCTCACAGGCTTTTGTGGCGGTGTGTTTACCGTTGCGGTACCGGCTTATGTGTCTGAAGTTTCTGAGGACAGAATTCGAGGAACGCTGGCGGTTTCCTTTATTTTGATGTTGTGCATAGGAATCCTGTTCACGTAAGCATTTCTGATTAATATAGCAAACTTTTCAAAATTAGATTAATAATTATTTATTACTCTGAAAAGTAAACAGACTATGTGACATCAGCATATTATACTGCTCATTATAGGTATATTCTTGGAGCGTTTGTAAACTGGTTTGTTTTGACTGTGGTATGCGGCTGCATTCCAATCTTCTTCTTTTTTAGTATGCTTTGTATGCCTGGTAAGGGATTAAATTTTTTGCATAGTTTCTTAACATGCTGGGTATGAATTTATTTGAGATAAATTAATGGGTAAAACAACTTTCTATTCAGAGTCGCCCCGTTACTTGATCCAAGCTCAAAAACCGATTGCGGCAAGAAACGCATTAAAATGGTTACGAAGGGCTTCCACCAAACGCTATATTGAACCAGAAATTTCAAAAATAGAAAATTCCGTCATTGCTGCTACCACCGGAAGAAACAACAATGGCAGGCCTACACAACTTAAGGATTTACTTACTCGTCGTGTGCTTCAGCCAGTTGGAATATCTTGTGCGTTAATGTTTTTTGCTCAGTTGAGCGGTATGAACGGAGTTTCGCTGTACACTGCAAAGATTTTCGAAGTGAGTCCAGCTACCAAATCTATTGTTACAAGTAGTTTTGAATTGAGTACCATTGTGCATTTATTTCATTTGTAGGAAGCTGGAACCGGAATGAACGCACAACTGGTATCAATCGTTATTGGAGCAACCCAAGCTGCTACAGTTCTTGTGGTGCCCTTCATTTTAGTGGAAAGACTGGGCAGACGCACATTGTTAATAATTTCGGAAATCACCATGTGTCTTAGTTTACTTGTTCTTGGCTTCTTCTTCTATCTAAAAGAGGAAAACGGCGGTGTTACGCCAGAAGACTTAAAGTGGCTTCCAGTGGTTGCACTGATTGTCATCACCGTAGGTTATAACATTGGACTCGGGCCAATTCCTTGGGTTATAACGTCAGAAATTTTGCCCAATGATGTCAAAGGTACATTACACTCTGCTTTATCTAATTATTGAAAATTCAAAACTTGAACAAATTTTCTCACTGAGAAATCTTTCCATAGCTGCTTTTGAGTAAACAAAACATTATTTTTAAAAATTGCAGAGTCAGCATCATCCTGCATATCTGTTTGTTACTGGACGCTATCCTTCATTGCTGGAAAAACTTTTCAAGACATAATAGATGCAATTGGTTACATGGGAGTGTACTGGATCTCCGCAGCTATATGTCTAACTGGCGCAATATTTGTGTTCTTCCTTGTTCCAGAAACGAAAGGTAAAAGTTCTGACGAAATTCAAAAGTTTTTTGTTACCGGAAATTTAGAAAACTCGTCAGTTTCCTCAGAGGAGGAGGATAGCAAACCTAGCAGTTGTCCAGATGGAGGAGCAGGGGGTGGTGTAGATAACCCATCTTTTGTTAATGTCGCCTAAAATGTAAAGTAGCTCCTTGTGTAATTTTTTTCGCAGTCTATGTTAAATTTTTTTTCTTGTTACTCGATTTGTTATCTAGTTTAATAATTAATTACCAATCGACATTCAAATGTGTCGATAACATGAATGACTGATAAAATATTTTGAGTGAGAGAACGGAGAATCGAATGTGTCGTGTACATAAAAAATGATGGTTATTTGTGCCATGAATGATTTAGAAATCCGAATCTCTCTCAAGTATACTGTAATATAACTCAAGATACTCGTTCATCTTTGTATTCTACTTTTTTTCAGGCAATGCATATTTTTAATTAGTTTGTAGACTTTGAATTATTATTTATAACATGTAATGAGCATATGATACAATATATGATTATGCAGTACCATTAGTACCATTATCGTTTCGTAATGTGTGATAGTAAAATGCTAATAAAAAATATTGTGTAAACCAAGTACAATAAACACAAATTTCTTATCAGATAAAATACATTTATTTTCTGACTAAATTATTTTTAAAAACAAAATATTATTGAGTCACACGGAGTCAGATCATTGTGAAAGTTGCACATGAGCTATTTTACAGATAATGCAAAAAAGTAAATAAGCTAACGAATACAAACGTTTCGATTAATTGTAAGCAAAGTGGTCGTAAGTTCAAAAAATCCGCAAATGAAATATAAATGCGAACATATTCATACATAAATACTTAAAAAGAATACAGTTAAAAATTAACTCGTTTAATTGTTCAAAGTATCTTGTAGCTTATGTTAAAGTTTTATCGTAAACCGACAGATGACAGAATGATATTTTTCCAAATGTTAAAGTTCAGTTTCGTTTTTAAAACATGGATGAACTGGAACTGGCTCGGTATAATTATAGGTGATTCCAAACAGATCGTGGGTTGCTAGCATGGCGGCGGCTGTTTCAGCGTGCTTCTTTTTGTCAGCTGTAATTAAATCAAGAACAAAAGTTTAATGAAAGTTTTCAACTTTTAATCAGTAGCGTTAATTTTTTAAAAAACGTTTATTACAATCTCCCGTGTAATTTTTACTGATTCCTTTAATCGTCAGAATGAATCTGAAAGTAGGTGGCTGGGAAATGTCACAGTTAACTTCAGTAAAGTTTGGCTGTAATCCTACTTGTATTAGCAGGGTTTTTGGAGCTAATGTCTCTGGATGTGGAGGAAGTGGCTAAAATTAGAAAAAATGCTTTGGAAAGTTAATATACATGGGCATAATATAATTATTTCTTCCACAAAAAATTTAAACGTAATGTTTTTACTTGAGTTGTTGGGATCACAGGTTCAGGTCCAGGCTTAGCGGTGTCGTGGGGTTAATCACAGGGGCTGATTTGGCCGAAGCGCAAATAGTTGTAATAACTATAGCCGCAAAAATGACGACAGCCGAGCTTACGAATGCCACCATGCATTTTCTTCTCCGTAAACTACTCATCAAACGCGCAACTGCATTTTTACATACATAACATGTTAAGCATCAATATATTTTTTACATACATTTGGTTAAATTTACAGCTTATTGCTTTTGTCTGTCTACCGTGCATTCATTTTTTCTTATTTAAAGGCACGTAAAGCAAAAGCTCCACCTATACATATGTACGACCTTACATGAGCTTTCCTCAGGGAGTTCATTGAGCCCTTCCACTCCGCTGTCGTCGTTAGCAGGTTCATCTGCAGGAACTAGTGCTGCTCGAACAAAGAGATGTGTTGATTTTAATAAACGGAAACAAGGATTTTATTGTTTGTTTTCCTTCCAATACTACTTTATATTTACTTTAGATAACAACTTCATGACAAGCATGTATTTACTTGTCAGAACAACACTATAGCTAGTGTAAACTACATTGTCTACATGTCTTACCTCTCTCCGATGTACTCCTGTCCTCTCGTCTCAAACCAAACATTTTGAAAAGCTTTTATTTTTTCCAGCTCTTGACCGTATATTTTTTTGCAAAGTAAATATGTTTTCTCCCTAAATATTGCAACTTTTTCTCTTTTTACTTTCTTTTTCTTCTCAAAACTGTCACAAATCTTTGCGCAAATATCTGGTATACAGTGCACTTTGTGTTTGGCTTTGCAAGTGTTCAGTCAGATCAATCAAAATAGTAACCGATTTACAATGAGAAAAAACCCATCATCATCTTCTTTTCACCACGCAGTTTTTACTAACTTTGCCTGAATTTATCAAAAGACTACTACTAATACTAGCCACATCCAGCCTGCACTATCTTCCTCGGAGGGTTTACCATTATAACTACTACATGCATAAAAAACTACCGAAACAGGCTGAGATCAAAACGTTTTTTCTAATTAGGTACATACTTAAAATACAGAGAAGACAGCATCCTCCTGTCTTATGGTCACATGTGAAGCTGCTGACTCTGACATTTTTACGGACATGCGTACCAAGCACAATACTTCACTGTGTTTGGTTAAGAAGAACAATAATATTCTACTACCACGTACGTAACTAGAACAAGCAGCCAGACAGACTTGTTACAATGTTACGTAAATAAACAGCTTATATAATATTCTGTGGCAGCACAACAGTAAGTTGGCAATGTCAAATAGAGAGGCAATAAGTGTTCCTAAGAAAAAAAAGCAAAAATAATATGCTTGCAACTTGTAGCTCTGCCTGTCGCAAGCAAAGCATATAGTTGCTAACTTGTTCTTTTCTTGATAAAGCTAATCTGCCAAACTAAATACATACCTACGCTTAAATACATTGCCATTGCCTTTGTTGCGCTACTACATACGTGGAGCAAAACCAACTTAATGTATGCGTAAGTAAAGAAGATGAAATGGAGTACAAATGCATGCATGCATAAAATCAAACTCAAATAATTTTCATTCCTTATATTATACTACTCTTTGTTCTCCTTTTAACTGCTCACATATTCCATGTACCATTTAGTCTGGAATCTGGTGCTAAAAATAAGAAGGGAAAAAGATTATGCACGTGATTATCAAACAAGAGAAGTATGCATTTCATGTTACTAGTAACTTGACTCAATCTTTTTCGAAGTGAAACGTTTTCTTGCAGGTCAACTAGGTACATGCATATCAAAAAAGACATGATGAGCCATGATAAATAATTATTATTAAGTGCAATATATGCAATAATTAAGGAGTAGCTCTTAGCTCTTTATACTACTTTGTATTGAGTAAGAGAGTCATCATCATGGTCATGTAGTTTATGTTCACCGCTGACTCATGTTACGCGTTTTCTTTGTTGAGAATAAAGAAGTATACACGTATGAAATGTGATTTTGGCTCAATTGCGGATTGCGGTGTATTTGTTTGTGGTTATGTAGTTTATTAATTTGTTAATATGCTAAAAATAATTTTTTGGTTGTACATTGTTTGTTTTTATTTCGTTTATTTATTCTTTTTTGCAAACTTTGCTTTTCTCGCGTATTCATCCTCCTTTCTCCACACACAATGCAGACACTTTGAAATGATTTTCCAAGCCACAAAAATAATTGTACCCACAATGGCTAGAAGAATGAGTTGTACATCGTACAAATGGTACTCGAAATATGACAGATTTCTAGCATGAGAACGAAGTTCAGGCGCACCTCGGTGATTTACCAAGTATTCCATCCAGTACACGGCTCTTTCCAAGGGAGTTTGCGGCTGATCTCTAAACAGGGCTGAGGCATGCTTGGCTTTTTCCAAATAGCTGTAAAATGCCAATTAAGCTTTTTGATTAACAAGTCAAACAGGAAATGATGATAAAATTAATTTCCAACCGGGTATCATTCAGCATTTCGTAAATTGCGTTTTCCAAAATTTCCTCAGTCAAGCCAAGAATTTCTAATTTCTTCCCATACCCACGATTTTCCACTAGCCTCATGTTTACATCCTATATAATTTAGCGAAATTACTAATTTGCGTATAAATTAACAGAAAATGTAATTAAAAGCAAAATTGGTCTTTATTTCGTTATATACCTGATCGACAAACAACGGAAGACCAAGAATAGGAGTTCCATGATATGTGGACTCTTGTGTGCTGAGCAGTCCACCGTGAGAAATAAAAAGCTTTATATTTCGGTGACCTTAAGTAAAATTCAAAATTTGACAAACGTCCTATTATTATAAATAAATATAACATAGTATGTGAGCTATTATCACTTTGCCCCACCTAGTAAATCTTGTTGTGGTAGCCACTTGGCAACTTTTATATGCTTGGGCAAGCCAGGAATGTCAGATTTCCATTTCCACAAGACACGAATATTAAGTCGTGAGAACACATTGATAAATATCTGTCTAAAACTTTCTGGCATAATTTCTTCCCTAAAAACCGTTCCCAATGAAAAGAATATGAACCCATTTTTGCCTTTAGAAACAAATTCTTCAATGTCCTACAAGAATATTTTTAAAAATGTTTACGCAATTATCAATTTCCCAAAGAAAGTCTGAAACAACGCACAAGCATTTTTAATGTAAAATACTAATTAGTACCGTTGGTAAGGGTTTTGCAGGTTGACAGTGAACACCTCCGATTTCGACAACATCATTCATATGAGGAAAGTTGATGTTGATGGAAAAGTGAGTATTAGAAAATATCATGCTAACATTTTTCCTCATCGTTTTAAGCTCCGGTAAATCATCCCCCCAGTACTGTTTGTAGACACTCTCTATAATTTTATCGTAATGATAATAATTGAGAAAACAGAAACTCCATGAGCTCAACGTGTTCAACAGACGTTCCGACAAGCTCATCGAATCCGTTAACTCAATAAACGGATTAGGAACAAAGGACAGTGGCGTTCTCAACCCCGTTACATCCAATACAAACTTTGATAACGGCATGCTAGAAAGCATCAGATGTGCAGCCTCCTTTTTATGAATAAGTCCATAAAAACATTCACTGAAAAACGCACTGGTAAGCACAAGATCGTAAGATTTTGCCTGCATAACAGGTTGAAAGTCGTCGTGTTTGTGGATTACGTGACAGAGTTCGCTTACGTATGAAAAGTCAAAATTAAACATTGTCATAAAATCGTCTTTTGCTGCTCGTTTATCCTGCACAGTGGTGTGCTCCTTGTCAAAATCCAAAATGTCTAACGGTTTCACGGGGACAATTTCGCTAAAGTTGTTGTGCTTGATAGAGGAGCTGGCCGGTGTGACTAGAGTTACTCGGTGACCCCTATCTAGCAAAGCCTTTGCAATGGGATTCAACAAGTGTGTCTCACTTTTTGTGGCCATTGGCATTAGCATTAAAATATTATGGGAAGACACAGCAGCCACCAGAAGACACAAGGTCGCTACTGTGTAAATTGATACACATTTATAGAAACTCATTTTTACAGAAAAAAGCTATAAAAATTTCCTATTCTGTATTCTTCTGCTCGCCTCTTGTTTGGCCTGCAACCAATTGATCAAAATTGAATGTTTGCGTGCAAGCTATAAAGAGGGGAATCACTTGTCTCAATCTCATTCCCAACACATTATTGCTTGTCTCTACTATATCAGTTCTGTGAAAGAACTTGTATCATATTATGCACCAATTTTGGTTAGGGAAGTTATGAAATGCAATGCTTGGCAATGGCAGTGATAGATAACGTGTTGACCAGTGTTAGTCTTGGAAGTTGGAATAAAACATAATTATTATTATAGCCGCTATGAAAGCACATTGGTCGAATTATCAAAAAACAAACAATTGAAAAAGGGAAAAAATCTGTACATAAATGCCGATCTACATTGTAAGTTGGCAAGTTATATTGGAATGCTATCACTGGTTTAGTGTGTACGTGTGTGTGTTTTCAATGACTTTGCATTTTACTGATTATATATGACTGGACAACATTGATAACTTAACACATTTACAAATTGCATACCTGAAAATATGTATAGACATTGTGTTTAGTAGCCAATTCAGGGAAAATTCAAGGACGCAATCCGTTTCAGAAACACTTACCTGCCACATCACATTTATCAGTATATTGACAGTGTTGTGGAAGATTTTCAGACAAAACAAAGTACTAGAGTACTACTACAAGCTCCAAATTTCAAAACATTTACAAATTTACAGCCATTGTTTCTCCATCTCAAAAATTGAAGCATTCATCTACCGTAATTAGTTTTGATGTTGAGAGTTTGACCGGCTTGCTTGGTTTACTGACAGAATGACCTTCACTTTCATTCATGAAGAATAAGAGCATTTTGTTTTATGTGCGTACTGTCCATTCTCAAGTAAAGTTTCAAGGCTACCACATACATCCATTGCAAAATGCACAAAAACTCATTACGGTTTGATTCTTACTGCTTTCGGTGGAATGAACATCATCATCATGATCAACAGAAACATTATGGCTTTGCTGTGTTTCGGACACTTCAAGGTTTTTGCAGAGCTGGTGTGTTGCAGAGACCTTGTGTTGGTACCGTATTTTCTACACATTTTAGACCTTTCACAAAGTTCAGTCGATGCTCCAGAGAAGTCGTCGTCAGTTACTTGGCGCATTCAGGATACTCTTCCAGTTCCAATAGTTCCAGTAGTGCTCTCATCGACCAAAGAAGCAGTTTTAGCTGACGTGTGGTAGAACTTTTCTCCATTTCCCGTTTAACCGAATTTCAAGATGCATTGTTCTGCTCAAGCCCTTATCAGTTCTCCGTCCAGTGACACAAACTTACTACCGGACAGGTGAATGATAAGGAGT
>JAHZMT010004973.1:0-12409 GCA_027743785.1 Sinhomidia bicolor
CAGCAGCAGCAGCAGTAGCAGTTGCAGTGGAAACAAGTGATAGCGATAATACCAAAATATAATTGCATCATTATCACCATCTCCAGCAACGATAAAAAAGGAAAAAAAAACATGATAAGTATATAATAGGAGATATAATGCAGAGTACATGTAGATATATATATATATATATATATATAATTGCATGAAAAACGTCACCTCAATTCGCGGTCCAAAGTCATTGCATATTTTTTTTTCAAAAAAGGAAAGGAAAAAAAGAGAGCATATCTTTCAATTATATGGACAAAGGAAAGAGAGAGAGAGAGAGAAAAACGGTAAGAGAATATCTGGCAAAAATAGCATGGTAATAAGGAAAAAGCCGATGAGTGAAAAAACGGTGATGCTGATGACGGTTTTACATGTTTCGTCAACATTTCCTTTTTCCTTGTGAATCATCAACCACGCATGATGGATGCACCCACGGCAAATATTAGCGTCTCTCTATCCCAATCTCTCTGAGGATAATTTAAAAAAAAAGAGAACAAGAGAAAGAGAGACAAGACAACAGGAGCAGCAGCAGCAGGATAATCTGTGTCACAGAGTATGTAGGTGAGAAGAGTGAGAAACGTTGCTATAATACTGCAGACTACAATAATACGAGTACATATTATAATACTACTACTACTACTGCCGTGTCATGATAGTTACAAAAAGTCGTCTCTCTCTCTCTCTCTCTTTTACACTGCTTTGCTTCCACGATTTACATATGACATTACACACCGAGAGAAGATATGTGATAAACCTTTTTCAATGTTGTTGTACACACAATTTGCTGTGTATGCATTTTATTATGAACGCACATATAATAGAGAATAGGACATCCGTATATTTTCTATTAGTAGTAGTAGCGGTAGTAGTGGTAAAATATAATAGACAGTGAGAATAGAATGAGAGGAAGAAAGAGACAGCAGAAGAAGAAGAAGAGAGAGAAAAAATATTCAAGATGCTAAAAGGAGTGGAGGAGCAAAAGAAGCAGTAGAAGAACAAGAAAGAAAAAAAAATAAGAGATGAAGTAAAGTGTGTATTACACGAATTTGCCAAGTTATGAGCATAATAGTCAAAGAGAAGCAGCAGAAGCAGAGAAGTAAAAAAGGCAGCAAAAAAGGAGAGAGAAAGAGAGAGAGATTCAAAGATGCTAGCAGGCTGAAGCAAGGATTTTTTTCTCCTTTTTTTCGTCCTCATCAGACCTTCCAACAACAAGTTTATATAAACATGGAAAGAGGAGAAGAATAAGTAGAAGAGGTGTTATGTGTGTGTGTGCATTTGAGCGAATGTACGCTTGATTTCTGTATAAAAAATAAAATTGTAATCTCCGATAATATGCTTGATTATGGAAAGGGGTAATAATGCAATTGTACTGCTATTATGATTATATGTATGTTTGCGATTATTTAAGGTTCATGATGTCGATATTAAATGTGGATGCTGCTGCTCCTGCTACTTATGATGATGAATATAAATAGTGGAGAAGATGCTGCTGGTTTTGAATGCTTGTTGGCTATATTATGTACGTGTGTGTGTTGGATGGACGGAATATTTACCTGCCAGAACCACCGTCGTCACCACCACTACAATATTTGTGTACATACTAAATACTACTACTACTACTACAACAATAACAACAACAACTGGTAGTGTGTAAGTACAACAGAAAACTCTTAAACTGTTGTACATGGCACTGCTGTGATGTTGATGATGATGATGTATTTCAATGAAAGCAAAACAGGGTCGGTCGGTCGGTCGGTGTTTTCAGCTCAAAACAAGGCAAGATGAGAGGAAGAGTATGTTGTGCTGTGTGCCAGCCAGTGTGGAAAAAGGAAGATGAAAAGACATTGCATTGCATTGTACTACGGAGAGGATCATCATAATGTAATGTAAACGAGCATCCCTTATATTGTACAGCTATTTAAGCAACAATGAAATGAATCAGAGAGAGAGATATATGAACGATAAGGAGATGACGGTGACGGAGCAGCAGCAGCAACAGCATTGAGGGAATTGAAAAGAGAAGGAGGCCTTCCATCCACTAACTATCTTTCTATCTATCTATCTCGCTGTCTCTCTCACTCTCTTTGCTCTTCTAACTACTACTAGCAAACCAAATAAATAGGAGTGAGTGAGTGCATGAGTGATTCATCAGAAAATGGTTTGTTCTTCTCAGAGCTATTCTTTTATTTTGCCTTTGTTTGTGTGCAAGTATCTGTATATATGTATATGCGTGTGTGTGTGTTTGTAGTAGAGCTGTTCGTTCTACGTACATTATTGTGTTATTATTATTATTATTATGTTCATGTGTATTATTGAATGCTTCAGTATTTCACTTACCATTTTGCTCAAGTACCATTTTACCACTTACAGCAGCAGCAGCAGCGGTAGAGCAGAGATGTGAGAGGAGAGCAAGAGAGACAGGCAGACAGATAAAGAGAGAGGAGACAGAAGAAAACTGGGGAAAGGCAAACTCAATTGGAAATCTCTAAGCTCTCAGTAAACAGGGATATTAGGTATGTAGGCAGCTCAGCACGGAGAGAAGTGAGAGGGCTAGTCTTGCATAACACTACTATTGGGAGCACTACTACTACGGCTGCCGCTGCTGCCATTATCATGATCATTGTACAACTTAAATAAGCGGCTCAACAACCAAAAATGTTATATTATACTAGTAGCAGTAGTAGTCTAGAGAGAAAACGGTCCCAATCCTCTCTCACAATAATAATAATACCACTCATTCATACACACACAGGCAGACAGATAGACAGAGACACACAAAAAGACATTGCTTCTTCGTCTTGTTACATACATAAATAGCAAAGGGAAGAGAGAAAGAGAGAGAAATAAACAGAGATCTGCACTATTTATTACTACTACCACCACCGCCACCAGTCATCATGCTCATCACCGCGATGATGATGATAATGATCACGGCAAAACGCAGAGCATTGAAAAGAAGATGAAGGAGAAGAAGAAAAAAGGAACAATGCTGAAAGGGAATAGAGAAGCAGAAAGTAAGGTGTATGTAGTGGTAGTCATACACAGACTCTCACACACACTCAAAAAGACAGAGACAACAACACACAGGCAAGGATGAAAAAAAGAAGAGAGAGCTTGAAAATAAAAAGGTTGAAAAGCATTGCGGAAACTCTGTTCGCATATATAATGCTGGTGTATTCTAGACAGAGGAACACGAGCATTGTGTATTTACAAAGAATGAAACGAGTGTGCTGTATGTTGTTCATCAGCAGCATGCACTGATTTTCACTATCTCTCTCTCTCTCAGACGACACAGTCTCAGCCACGGAATAACAACAGGAGGCAATACTGATTTCCTATGCTTCCTCGTGTTCGGCATGAAAATGTGCAGAGAGGATGTTGGGGCGAAAAAGAGTCTTGCATGTTTTTTTTTTTTTTTACCGAAAATGTACTTCTTTCATCTTTTTTTCTGCCTCGCTCACTCGCTCAACTCAACTCTGGCTCTGGCTCTGGAGTTCTTACAACAGAAAGGAGGCGAGAGAGCAGAGCAGCAACAGCAGCAAACTACACGAGTACATGTTGTGTAGCACTAGCACTGCTTCTCATTCATACAAAAAAAACACACACACACGCACGCAGCCTTTCAAGTGCATGGTGCAAATCGACTTTTGAGAAAAACATAACAAGCCGAGCACAATGAGGAATGAGTGGATACAACCCTTTCATGCTTTTTGCATCGCATCTCTTCTGCCTCTCTCTTTCCGTCTCTGTGTGTGTGTGTGTGTCCCACACACACACAGAGAACTCTAGGAAAATGCATTCTTCCTCGTAGTAGTATTTTGTGTCTCTGCTACTTCGACGATGACTACTACTACTACTCACAAACCACCACAATACGCTCGAAAGGAGCCAAGTGCTAAATTTGAGTAAAAAGAAATGTTTTCCAATGTAAAAACCCAAAATTCTACCATGCGTACAGTACATAGAAGAGGAGTGAGTTTGCAAGCAAGCAAAGCAAAATAGAGAGAGGTGATACGTATGATGATGATGATGATGATGCTATAATATAAATGTCTATCTCTCTATCCAACTATTCCAACTTCAAAGTAAGTACTATTAGAATATACGTGGTCGTAACCGTAAGCAACAGCAGGAGCAGCAGCAGAGTACTAGAGCGGAGTAACGGCAGCAAACAGAAAACGCAAACCACAGCCTACCTATCCCAAAAATAAAGCACTGGCGAGAGAAGTCTCGCTCTGTGCTGGTGCTCTACTACTACTTGTACCACTACATCTAACACTAGCGAACATACAACTCAAGAAGTAGTATAATATAGAGAGTGTTAGAGAGAGATGAGATGAGAGAGTGCGAGAGTGAGTGAGTGAGAGAGAGATCTTTTTTCCTATTACAACAACAACACAATATAAAAGTAAAAGAGAAGAAGTGTAGATGAGAAAATACACTTTGTTGTATTTTCTGTGTTAAAAGGATGGAATGAGATGGAAGTTGGGAAAAAATGTAATTTACTAGTGGTCTCTCTATCAGCTATTATACCTACTCCTACTACACAGCTACTACAACAACAGCACACGACTACTACTACTCGTCATCTATCTACATATAAAAAATATCCAACACACACGTATTTCATATTAATATAAAATGTACTCACTTACTTGCATACCTTGTTTTACTTCTTATTCTCCTTTGGTCTCTCTGTATGTTTCCCATGCTTGTCCACTTATTATTACCAACAGCGGCAGCAGCGGTAGTTATTAATGCTACACACAACGGCTTTATATTTTTTTTATATGCAATATTGCCAGTGACACACGAACCAAGTGTGTGTGTGTCGAAGTATGTATGAGTATGACTTTTTACAAACAATATCCACCAAAAACATACCTATTTACATACATGCATTTATACCACCTTCAATAAAAAGTATTGTATGTCTCTATATCGTTATTATTATTATTATTATTATTATTATTATTACTGCTCGTACTATTACTACAATACAAATACGGCTAGTGCCACTACTTGTACTACTGAACTGATCTCTACTTACTGAGGCAGGCCAGGCACACACACAGGAGACAAGATAAGAAAAAAAGAAGAGAGAGAGAGAGAGAACAGAAGTTGGGATAATATTACTATTATTGTTATTATTATTATTGCTATAATGAAACAAGTGAAGAAGAAGAGTTGGTAGAAAAAAGAGGAGCAGAGAGCGAGAGAAGAAGTAAAAAAAAGAAGATCTGTGAGTGGAACTCTGAACCGAGAGTGTGTGAATAGTAATAATAATAATAATAATAATGGTAGTAAAAAAGATATTTTAAAGGATTGACCTGTGTGTGCAAGGAAGACAAAAAATATACATTGTTCTTGAAACTGGAGTGGAAGTAGTGGACGTTGCTGTTCACATTACATTCACACACACACACACAAAAATCATAATCATAATAATAATATTAATAATAATAATATTAATAATAATAGTAATATGTCTCTATACAAATAATCATATTCAGCAGCGAGCAGCAACATCATTACCATCATCATCATCAGTGGAAGATCAGCGGAAAAAAATGAGAATTTTTTGAAGAAAAATGAAAGGAGGAAAATAAAAATATTATAGATGAGTGAGCAAGGAGAGAAGGTTGCTGTAATCAGAAGAAGAAGAAGGACTAGAGAGAGTAAATAGTGAGAAGAAATAAACAATAAATAAAAATCCTTGTTCTGTTGTCTGTTCTCCTCTTTATCATCATCATCCTCCTCCTCCTACCTTTATTATAATTTCTGCTGCTGAAGGCGACAAACAAGTTTGTCATCACCCTCCCCACAGCCTCCCCACGAGTTTTCATTGGGATGGTGGCAGAGATAATATTGATAATCATGGTGAATAGAATTTGAGAAATAGGAAAAGGCCGACACAACAAGTGTAGCAGAAGGGGGAGCCGATTGGGGGAGTAATTTTTATTTTTTTTATTTTGCCCAACGAACTGTGTTGTTTTTTTTTGTTTTACTAATGTATAAAAAAATAGCAATACCCGGAGAAGAAATTATTTAGAGACAGGAGGAGGCAATAGCAATAATACGGGCGGTGCAATTGTCGGAGTGAAATTTTTTGCGGCACCTTGTTCCTCCTTATATATTTTTCAATACTAATAACGAGTCCGTCTAAATGTAGTAGTTTTGTGTGTGACCGTGTGTGTGTAGTAGTCAAGTTTAATGTAGTTGTTAAACGTCAACTCCACCAACCACCTCTCCTCCAATCACCACCAACCACCGTCACCACCACCACCACTACCATCATCATCATCATCATCATCACTGTAAGAGAATTAAAAAAAAGAGATGATGACGATGCTCATGTTACTTGTACAGTAATCATGAAATAATGATTGAGAGTGTGAATATTTTAAATGTGATTGCAATAATCTGATCATGACAGTGTGTGGTGAGACAGGCAGGAGAAACTGAACGGGGAGAAGAGCGCGTAGAAATAATAATAGGAGAAAAGAACGGTGTTGTTTCTTTTGCACGGGCCGAGAAAAGTTAACATCGAGATACTTGTTGGAGAAAGCAAAAGAGCGGCGGAACCCTGGCAGAGGAGACGAGGGAAAGTCGGCGAAGGAAGGAGCAGTTGGAGAAGGAAAACGACACGGATTCACTTTCTGCTCGTCATCATCATCTGTGGTAGTACTTGATCCTTCCAGTACTTAAAACAACGTTTAGCGCCAGCACGGAGCAGACAGGCACAGGCCCCGAGAAAAGATGAATAATGTTAGCAGTAGTAGCAGCAAACTATTGCAATAATAGAGACTAGTTGTGAGTCAAGCAAGTCAACTCAGGTTTGCAAACTTGAGCAAAGCCCCGGAACGCTACTTACTACTACTATTACAACTGCTGCTACGGCTGCGTAGTGGTGGGAAGACAAAGAATTGTACCGTGTAAAATCTGGCTGGTTGGTGGTGACCTGTGAGTGCACACACACACACACGCACACACACACACACATACATACATACATACACACATGAGACCCTAGAAAAGGCGCAACAAGAGGAGCGACATCATCAGTAACATTTACACTTTCTCCGGTGTCACTTCTCTCTAGCAAAACAAATCTCTCGTTCTTCCTTCGATAATCACAGCTCAGAAGCTCTCTGCTAAACAGTTGTAAAGTACATATTGTCAAGAGTAGTCACTTCTTTTTTCTCTCTCCGTTTCAACTAGCCACAACCTAGTTCTTTCTCAGTCGAGCCTTTATTTTGTAGAAAGGAAAATAGCAAGGGTGAGGAGCAAGTCAAGTTTCGGCCTTTGATTTTTTAAACATTTACCAAAGTCACTTGGTATTTTCAAACATATACAAACCTTAGTTTTTTCATCGTCGCGTCTTCTCTTCAATCCACATTTTGCTTTTTTCGCCGGCGTTTTCCCATTAAAACCAACAACAACAGCAACAACGCACACTTGTTTATCGCTGCAACGCACAAATTTCCCTGCAGTTGGTGACAAGACTAGCGAAATCAGCAAGACAACTTGAAGAAAGACCAAAACTTAAAATCCAATAGTATTCTTGCCGGAAGAAAAGAAAATTTTTATTCAACAGCAAAACAAGCATTTCAGTAGAGGAATTCATCTTTAGTTTTTTGCTTTACCGATAGAAGATAAACTACAGTTTATTTTTTACAAATATTAGCGGCGTTTCGATCACTATTGTCAATATTACGAGAAAGAATTTACAACAGCAACAACAACAGTAATTAGCACGACTAGCATTGTTTTTTGTCACTGTATCTAACATTGTCATGAGACCTTGTCCAGTTGTTCAGGAGACTTGAAAGAAATCATTTATATTCTTATTCTCTGAGATTATCAATCCACTAATCGTAAAAGTAGAGTTAAACAAAATATTGTTATAATTTCTCTCTTCTTGTGATAAAATAGATAGTCTTGAGTTGTACAAGCGCCTTGTTTAGATATTGAGGAATCAGAGAGGATAAAAAAATAATAAATAATTGTAGGCTTACTAGTTACAACTTTACGTCGTTTTTACTGGGTTTTCGAGACAGTTTGATGTTGTCAAAAATATTCTTTACTTCATCTCTGTCTTGCTGCCGCTACTGCAACGTTTTACTGACTCCTACAGAAACGCACAATTCGCCTTGGAGTAGCAGTAATTCTATTTACTATTAATAATAATTATTATATAGCCAGCGTCGTTAAATCAAAGAGTAAACAGCACAGTACTTGCTTCTTCGTCGTTGTGCTCAACGGCATGCGGGACACTGTCGGATTTTTTTAAAAACAATAATAAAAAGCAAAATAATCATCAGCAACTTCAAACAACAACTTTTGGAGGAGGAAAAGAGAAGAAGCCACTTTAGTCAACAGCAGCAGTAGAAGCAAATTTCTTTGTGGGATTAGAAGATACAAAAGAGAAAATATCAGTGTGACGGCGCAGGCACCGGAATATTCACACAGTTCATCATCGCCAACCGCTCTGTTTGACTGCTGGATGAGTTGGTCAGCCGACACGTAAATTTAATAAATATTTCTTTATATTTCTGTTGCCAAGTCAGTCCTTTCATACATACAAATAATCATCATCATTATTATTATCATGGAAATACTTCTTCCACAAGATTAAAGCAAGCGAGGAAATTCACATAGCGTACATATTTGTCAAAAACGCAACAACAACTACAACTACCTCCTAATTTACCATTGTTACTATCATTTTTCTTCTTCGCACACCTATCAGTATCAAATCAAAAGAAGAAAATGTTCCGTTAAAAGAAATCATTCATTGTTCAGAACAAAACAGAAAATCGGCCTCTTGTCAGCATCATCAGCATCTTCTCTTACTCGTCGTCGTTGTCATCGTGTGTTCCTCTCTCTACTACAAAAAGTACTATAAATATATTAATTACAATACACTAGCAGAATTTTGGTCGTTGCCGTCTCTTTATTACTATACATAGATAGTAAGGATAAAAACACCTGTACTATCAGTCTCATTCACAGCAAGACGAAGAAGCACACTACAGTCAAAACATTTATCGTTATCTTCGCGGAAATACTGCTGCTCTTTAATTTACATTAACGCCTTGTGTCTTCAACAACAACTTCAACAACAACAACAACAACATCAGCACATCATTGTCGTCGTCGAACAGTTTTTGCCTTCTTCTTCTTCTTCTTCTTCGTCTTCGTATTCGTCGTCATCGTCGTCGTCATCGTAAACACGCACGAGACGGACGCACAATAAGTAAAAGTAATATAAACCTTTCTCTCTCTCTCTGCTGTGTAGTCTCTGAGTAATCAAGATGAAATACGGGCATGAAGGAGCGGATATTTTCTACTGTCACTGTCAAGAGCAACAACCACGTCTTCACTATTAAAGCAATTAGCAAGAAGAATGACACAAGAAGAGGAACAGCATCAGCAACAACTGAAATCAAGCACGTGGTTCCTACACTACTACCAATTTAATAATTCGCACAACTACTAGAGCAACGCTTAAGTCAATTACTAAAACTACTACTACTTTACTACTACTACTACTACTACTACTACTACTACTACTACTACTACTACTACCACTATTACTGCTACTACCGCTATTACTACTAATTACTACTACTATTACTACTACTACTATACTACTACTGACAGGTCAGTATAAAGAGAGCAGAGGAGAAGAAGATATAAGAAGAGAGAGAAGTAGCTGTAGAATTTTAAGAATATCTCAAGCCTTTTATTTCGCTTGGGAAAGGAAAGAAAGCAAGTCAACAGGATTGAACTGAACACATTTCATTTTCCGAGCGCTGCCTCATAATAAGAATAATAATAATAATAAATAGTAACGTATCAAGTTTTTAAGGATAAGATTTGCTATTATAATTATTAGTAATAATACTATTACTACTAGCACTACTACAGCAGGAGTTTGACGGATATACATATATATACATCTATATTTCTAGAAAAAAAAGAAGAGATTTTTTTCCTCAATGACCGGCATGAAACTAGATCTGTAGGAAGAGAAAGTCATAACAGAATTTCAAGTCGTACAACAGCAGCATCTACTGTACAGGTACGGCAAGATATAATTCCCCCAGTCCCACAAGAAACAGGAAGAGTTGTCCACGTTTTTTGTCAAGCGCACCGCATCACCATTATATCAACACCATCATCACCAAGTTTTTATCGTCGTCTTCTACCCTTGTCCCATCATCAATTGTCACTATCATCACTGCTCCCGTCATCATCATCGTCGTCACTTTCGTCGACGGCATTTCTTCTTTTCACTTGCAACGGAGTCCTTGATAATAATTACAATAATAATTTCTTAACACAACGGAGATAAATGAGTAGCCCCAGCACAATCCTTGTCCCTGGCGGTACTTGAATACGAACATTTCTAGAGGGGAGGAATACACATAGTTTGTACAAAAGAATAATACGTTAGTTAAAAAAGAGAAAATCGACACATAAATTCCACAAGATTAATTTAGGTTTTTTTAAAAAAAAGAAGAAAATAAAAGTAGTCAGAAAGATAGGGGGAGATTGGAAGAGAGAAAGTAAAATTATTTTAAAGTAGCCTTTTTTTGTATAGTCGACTAAATAATGTCTTTTCTGGTCGATAGAGTAATAATAATATGTCTGTTTGTGTAAGAACTCAAAGAATTTCCTTCACCAAGTCACTTGTACTATTTGTACCATTACTACTATTACACAACAGTCAAAACTCCGCGACTATTCCATGTGAAACAAGCGAACAAAGATTATCTTGATGTCACTGACAAGCCTTGTTACATCTACTGCCATCATCGTCATCATCATCATATACGACAACAGCAAGAAAACTACTCATCACTATCATTACCACAACAACAACAACAACAATAATAACAACCAAGAAAAAGTAATAATATCGACAAAAAAGCAAAAGCAACAATTCCTCATCAAATTTCCCCTGAACCGGTTCGATAATAACATAAAGTAGCTTTAGCGATCGCCTCTTACCACCTTTCAAACAACTCTCCAATCACCCTGTTTCAACAAATGATCATGGCGTGTTGCTTATCAGAGGAAGCCAAGGAGCAGAAAAGGATAAATCAAGAGATTGAAAGACAATTGAGAAGAGATAAACGAGATGCTCGAAGGGAACTGAAACTTCTATTATTAGGTAAGAATTATTCACATTGCTTTGCCGCATCTACTAATAATCTATAATTGTCACATTAATACCATGCTCGCATACGTACCTTTCTATTCAATCCATTCGTAATGCAATCAACCGCTGACTTTGAAAACTAATAAGATGATAATAGGCTTTGTATATGTTTTGGCTTGAACACGGAAATAGGAAGACGTCTATTCTTTTTGTTAATATGTTAATTTCCTAATTTCCTCCCCGCTTCCCCTAAAATAGGGGAGCACGGGCTTGAGAAAGCACACATAATGAAATCTATGCTCAACTAGAGAATGTTCATAACTTGTGTTTGCACTATACACAGAGCCCCATTTGACTATTTTCTCTCGGGAAAGACATACGACTTTCTTTTTGCTGTCCCAAAACTGGAACGTGATTCTGCTTGACATGCGACAGAACCCTTTCCAATGTTAATTTTTTACTTTTGTAAATTTTGTGTAGGTTTACTTTTAAAAGTAGACATTTGTTTCTGATGATGATGTTGAAACTATGTAAGTATGAACAATGTCCTAGTTTGGATATGTCACACCACCTCCAACTCCACCACCACAAAATCAGGTTTCATTTTTGTAAAGCAACATCAGGTAATGAGGTTGTTGTAGCGGTTTATTGAGAAGACAAAACACAACTCTTACAAGGCAACTTTTACAATTTAATGATTCGTCGAAAACATCAGAATCGGTGGCATTTCGTGGCAACCCTGTATGTAGTAGCACTCACTCTGTCATCTCAAGCATTTCGCATGTCTCTCTGATAATAATCGTCCTTCTGGGAACGCAGAGGTGCAAATCGAAAATACCACGCGTTTCTTGTTTTGCATAATATCAACACATTAAATAGTGTTGCACCATGTAAATGTCACGTTATGTAGGTATCTTAGGCATATACTTTTGATTGACTTGATTGATACACCTTTATTAATGGCTGGCAGGATCGTAGAACATTCAAAGAACACTGTTAGGAAATTCAAGGAACAAATCTGGGCAGGAGAGTAGATTGAGTAACCCAAAAGATGAAAGACGGGATGTATAAAAAAAATGTACAAAGAAGGCGAACGATTAATTGTTTCCCTTTTGCTATTATTACTATTAGTTACGTGCATACTGTAAAATCTCCAAATTCACTTGTTATTCAATCTGTTGTAAGACTGACTGACTCGCTGAGGTATATGTG
>JAHZMT010004974.1:0-40213 GCA_027743785.1 Sinhomidia bicolor
CAACCCAAACAGTTTTTTTATTAGAAAATATATACCTCTCCCCGTTTCTGGAGAAAGTAAATGCAATAACGTGGTACAGGAAGAAAACAATATAGGAAAACTTGTGACAGGAGCGTAGTACTTACATGTAAAAACTAATTCAGAAATCCCAGACATTTCTTCCTTCGCCTTCATCTGTTTTCTTTTCCAGCAAAAATGGAACGATTCAATTGAAAATTTAAAATGATCGTCATCCATTTTTGTTAGAACACAACGGGTTTTCCCTGTCTTTTACAACTGTCAAATGCAAGTATACAGCATACACACTGATATATTTATGTATTTTTATTTATTTTTACTTTTTTACAACCTTGACTCCCTAGACTAGAGACAATTTGTATGCTTTCTTGCCGGATGGCATTGCATGCTGGTGATGTATGTATTTAGTATGTGATGCTTGTTTGTATGTTTTCCACTGAATATTTTACATTGTGTCTTGTGTAATTTCTATTCCACAGAGAGGCAAAACGTTGCGACATTCATCATCATCACTATTGTAGTAGTGATCAGCCGTTATTTCTAGACTACAACTGCCTTCTCATCTTCTCTTTTTTGGAGAAAAGGCAACATTCTGTTGTGGTGATAGGGCGCCATCACCGTTGTCATCATTGTCATCTCTATCGACACAATGAGAGGTTCAATCTGGACTTCGGATCTTATCCTTGGTCTCACCATTCTCATTTCCACGATATGCTCCTCTTGTGTTGTTATCTGTTTGGAAAATGATGCTGGACCACAACAACAGGACAATGTGAATTTGATGACTAGTAGCGGGGGTGGAGGTGGTCTCATCAGCAGTAGTCGTGACCCAGCAGCAGCCGCAGCGTTATATTTACAGCAACAACAACAGCAACCTGCTATGAATGACAGATATTTTAGAAACTATTATGAGGTAAGCAAAAGATAGAATAAACATTGTTACAGAAAATGTGAAAATTAAAAAAATAAAGCCATTATTTATTTTCAAAAAGAATTTGACATATCTGCCCTCAAAAACGAAGAAAACGGTTGGGTAAAAAAGCAGTTTGTAATAATAATATCAGTAGCACAGGTGACAGTTTGATGACGTTGTCGTAATAATGATAGTATATTTTTATGAGAAAGAAAACTTTGTATCTTTTTTTTCTTCCTAGTTTTCCTCCTCTTTTCATGTGAAAGTTTAAATGTCATTCCCTTTGGAATATTTTTGCAAGTGCTGTAAATCTTTTGGATGACAAAAAAACTGCATCTAGAGAAAAGGAGAGAAAACTAGCTTGTACAAAACTAGACACCCTTGTAAAATAACAATAATAGCAAGTTGAACAAATAAGCAAACAATGTCAAACTAGCAGTAGAAAAAGAGGGAGGTTTGTTCTCCCAAAAAAATCCTAGATAGTTCCTTTGTCTGTCATGCTGTTTGCGTGTGTGTGTGTGTTGGTGTCACAATGTGTCTAGATTCTCCTGGTTTACATCTATTGTCCCCTGGAGGCTTTCTTCTTATAGTCGTGTAGAGAGGGAAAGAAAGAGAAGCCACTTGAACCCATGTTTTGACATGCTGTTCCTATACTACTTGCAACCAAACCACTTGACTTTTTTTAACTGGACCTGCTTTGCTGGCCTGATATAACTGACTTGGTCTTGGCATATCTGTATACTCTCCAGTTTTCTTCCTGGCTTTGGCATATTACTTCTTAGCGCAAGTTCACGTCATAGGACACATCATCATCATCATGATTGTACGTGTCATGGCGTTTCGACTGGCTTCAAGTGCTGCTGCTGCTACTACTACTACTGCTTGTTATACGCGTTATGAGAATTTCAAGAGGTATAGCAAGGAAGGTTACTACGGCATACTACTGCTAGTCGCATAATATACTACTTTCAACTTGAATTCTTTGTATTTTTTTGTGAGGGCAATGTGATACATGCTTGATAAGAATGGGATATCATCAGTAGGCAGGTCCTTTAGAAGATTTGTTTATGTACGGAAACTTTACACAAATGTATATTATGCACACTCCAAGAATATTGTCTTTGTACCAGTGCAAACTTCAAACTAGTGTGTATGTTGCTAATTTTCTTTAGAGACTGAGAACAAATAACTGTATAGGGCTTACTGCTTGTTTGTCTTAGACTTGATAAGAGATGAAACCTCAAGGGTAAAAGAGAAAAAGCGTAAGAGAGAGAGAGAGATTCAAGTTGATTATGGCCTCTTTTTTTGTCCGGAAAAAGTAATATTTTTGCTAGAATTGTTACTTGTCCTTGATGAAAGTCAGAACAAGTTAAAAAAATATATACACACATAAGTATATATAAAGCACTGAAGCACTGAAGCATTAGTGGCAAAAACAGTACAGTGAGGGAGTTGTGGATGACTCAAAATGCGTTAATATAGCGTATGCGTTGTCGTTGTTTTATTTGGGGCATTATGCACAAGGAAAACTTTGCACACAAAGGCTTATTCCCAAAAGAAATTGCATTTATTTATACTTTGGGGGTATATAGAAACCCAATACTACATAATCATAATCGTGTAAAGAAAAGTCTGCACAAACTGCTAGCCATAAGCTTATATTTCTTTTGTGTTTTTTTGCCATAGATGCTTCGTGACGCAGAGCCGGTTTGGAAACGAGCTCCCGCTGCTGGCTTCTTTGGAATGCGAGGGAAGAAAGTGCCCTCCTCCACATTTTACGGAATGCGAGGGAAGAAAGGACCTTCCGGGTTTTTAGGAATGCGGGGCAAAAAGTCTCATGATCCTGCTCTCCTCGGCATGGTTGTTGGTCCATCCCCTATGGTAGACCTGCCTGGAGGATCTCTCAGAATGAAAGGACAATCTTCTCCACTATCAACATCCACAGGAGGTGGTAGCAGCGCCATGATGGTGGATCCATTCGATGACTACTCCTTGTTTGGTGGATTCGGACCTTCTGCAGGACTCAACAGCTCTCCTTTTAAACGAGCTCCTGCTGAAGGATTCATGGGTCTCAGGGGAAAACGAAGTACGCTCACCCTGAGTCAACCATCTCGGTCATACCAATAAAAAAAGAAATATTAAATACAAAAATATCTATTTATAAAAAAGTATAGATCTTAATTCATACAAAATTCTTCCTCTCTTCGTCATACCTCATATTTCCCATATATCCCGCGTACCTATTTTACATATATTAAAACATTGTCTAGTTTATAGTTTACTACATCGTCAAAACTTTATTTAATATTACTCATAGTCCGCATCTATACATTTTCTGCCTTTAAGAAAAAAATATATATAGTACCCGAATAATATAATAATATCAAAGTACATATTCGCAACTTTTTTTCACCTCTGTTTCTCTCATTGGCATCAACAGCAAAATGGAGAATCATTTTCTCTCAAATTCCATCTGTCATCATTCATCATCATATGTACATATCGTTCGTTTTAAATAAAATATAACATCATTCAAAAAACCATATTATTATTACTATCATATAGTATATATATATAGTAGTGACGACAAAGTCTGTTTTGAACTATTTATGTAAGTATGTACATACACATGAAACGTAACCAAATTACAACAAATTATAGTAATTTCATCTTTGTGTAAGATATCATAAACAATTAGTTTCTGCTTTTTCATGTTGTTCACTCCAGATAAAAAGCACATTCTGTCACCGTCACATTACACTTTTATCGTTGTCATCAAAATAAACATAACATTTATTTCTTCTGTACTACAAGTGCAAATGTGTTGCTCTCTTGTTAATTTTGTTTTCATTCTGGTATACGGTAAAGACACAAGTTTTTAATAATATGAATGGCTTGAGAAAAAAGGTGAACATTGTTTTAGAAATGTAAAGGTAGAAGAAATAAATATATGTAAACATATATAGTTACTAGGTCCAAGTACCCATAAACGCACAGAGTAAAAAAACTAGTGTAAATATTTATGACAATCTACATTATGACACGTAGGTATGTATGTTTGTATGTGTGCTATATCAGGTGTATAAAATGAAACCATTTTGAGAACAACAAAACTAGTCGCGTCTAGGTATTTAGTATTGCAAAACACATGCATACATAGCATGTTATTAATAATCTACATCTGAATCTACATAGAATTCATACATATTTATGTCGTATCATATTATATATTTACACTGAGCGGTTTTTAGATACAATATAGCTGTAGAAGTATGTATATATGTATGTATGTATGTACGTATAATTTTTTTGAAGGAGTGACTGCCCACGCACATACCTGTATCAAATTTTAAAAAGTATGAATGCTATGAAAAGCGTTCTAATTTTTTTGTCAAGCGTGTACCACCCATTCTTTAACATTGTTTGAGAGAAAGTTTTTTTAAAAAAGAAAAATAAAGTGATTTGAATGAAAAGGATTTTTCTTTGCATTTTATTATTTATAAACTGGATTTTCCAGTCAGGTGAAATAGTATTGGAATACATGGTGGCTATGTTGATGCTGATTATTATAACTTGTATCGGATATAATATGTGTATATATAGCACCTCTAAAGTTTTGGAGAGGTAATAATCACACTTTTAAATGTACCATTGCTTTGAATATATCGAAGGGCAAGTAGATAAGAAGCATAAAAGAGTACGCAGTGATGAGATAAGAACGACATGAAAAGAAAAGCAAAAAAATATGCTCTTTGATTGATTGCACGGTACCCCAACCCAGGCTTTCCGTCTAGAAAACTTTCGCGAGAAGCAAAGAGGGCTGTGCTACTGTTATGAACAACTCTGCGTATTTAGTTGGCAGCAAAATATAGCAAATATAATTATTAGTTCTGGCTAGTTGTTTAGCTGAGTTAGAATTATGTGTGTCGCAAAATCTAAAAGTAACATATACTTGTAATACAAGTCTTGTATCAGTACATGGCATTACCCCTTTGATTCTTACATGAATTGGGGAAATGCAAAAAAAAAATGTTTGCATCTACTTAAAGCATTCTTATTAAATAAAAAAGGGTTTTGTAACTGCAATAAATTGTACAATTATGTGTATGAATGAAAGCTGTGCTACTTCGGTTAATTTGTATGGTAATAATGGTAATTAATACTAAAGGATAAGAATGAATGGCACACTTGTTAATTATGTATATAGAGGTACGTATAATTTTGTGATGTAATAACTAATGTAAATTAATTAGTCACAGTAATGAGCATAGTAGTGACTGCTGTTACAAGTAGTGACGGTTGACAAGATGACGTAATGAATGAACTGGTGATGAGCGCTTACTTTCTTTTAAATATTTATTTTAACGCTTCCGATGAAGCAATTGAGTTGATAACTTGGTACCTTTGTTTAAAACTTTAGTTGTTGTGGGATGAGACAAAGACAAATGTGATAAACACATTTGTCTACACAATGTCATCTCCGGTAAATTAAACCACCAACACTGAATTTTATGTGTGGATGGGTCGAACGAAAAGGACTGTGTGACATTGTTGCTATTGTTGAATGATTGATTGATTGATTATATCATGTGTATAGTAGTCCTTGCGAACAATCGTCCTGTTCTGTTATAATCAGCGTTTATTTTCCAATTGAATAATTGATTGTACTTGAATGAGATTTTGTGTTAATGCTCACACGACAAATTTCAGAAACATTGTAATATAATATAGTGAATGTAACTCGTTTGAAAATGTTGGTGATTTATAAAGTATAAGTAAAAAGTAGTAGGTACATACATCATGGCCATCATTATTAAATTTGTAGAAGTAGTAGAGCTATCAGGTAGATGAATCTCTAGACTTTAGACTAGTGGCTGGTAGTGACTAGTGACAATATAGTAGGTTATAAATCAAAGCTAGGTTGAAAGTTTGCTCTCTGTTTATTAAGTTTTTTTTAAAAAAAAACAGGATGCATATAAATTCCAAGACAACCTTTGTTTACAATTCTAGTAGGATCCATTATTATTATTATGTATTTGTAAAAATTCAATATTTTTTTTCAGAGGAAAATTTTAGTATTTCATAATAGTTGTTAGTGGAAAGGATTGTGTTACGTTTAGGATTACGTATGTATATTTATACACCAATCTAGTACAGATTATTTAGGAACAAACCATGAGTTAGTAAACTAGTTTAATGATTTGCCAATTGTTATATGAACTAATCCATTGTAAAATGCAAAATGGAGGATTCTATTATATAATAAAAAAACAAGTATTAAAACTAAATATAAAATAATACATAAAAATTCAAGATTGTCAGAAAAAATGGTAGATTGCATGGCATCCAACTCTTTCTGAAAAGTCATTTAAACTTATATATTTTCCCCTGAAAAATCCATATTGAATTTTATGCGACAATTTTGTGAAATATTTATTATAATGTTTTATGTTACTGTAACACAAAATTGTCCTTGCCTGTATCCTAGTCGTATTATTTAATTTATTGTATTAATGATCAAGAAGTCAAATAGTGCGTCAAAAATACTGATACGTATGTATACTTATATTGGCATTTTCGACTAAAGCTTATAATAAATTGTACTTGTATTAAGACGAGTATTTTATTTCAATGCCATATTATTGTTGTTGTGTAATACTATATTATGTATCTAATAAATGAGCTAGTTCGACTCAAATTTTGTTGATATTATTGTTAATAGTTCACAAGAATGGCATATATGTATAATTTATCTTTAAATTATGATAAAGAAGAAAGTGAAATAAATTGAAGCATGATTTGGTTTTTAGTGTTTCCTACTTCATTTTTCAAAACAATTCCTTTCGACATCGTTTTCGCAGTGGGGTATGCAATCCAATACTATTTACTTTCAACCATAATGCATGATAATGATTATACCAATTAAACGACAACATAATTGCTTGCTAAATAACACTGTTCATACTTTGCAAACAAACAGGTTGCCACAAAGAGCATTACAATGAGCACAAACTTGACAACTAAAACGTTATTTATAATTGTCAAAAAGGAAATGTACAATGTCCACTTTCTTCCCATTTAACGCCTTTCAAAACTAATTAATTTTTAACATAACAAATGTTTGGCTGAATAGCTGCCGCTGCAGCAGCGCAGCGGTAAGAATTCCTCATGTATATTTTTGTTTGCCTTCATAATATGCAACGTTAACAGCAATTTAAGCAAATTAAAGTTTTGTAGCACGCGGCCCCTGTATTTTTACCGCAGAAGCCTGAAAAACTGAAAGCTACGTCAACAATAAACCCAACAGCATCCAGCGCCATCTTGTAAGCGTTCGCGTTAAACACAGCTTGGCAAACGAGAAAACAAAAAAAATGTTGGTTGATTTATGCTTACTTGCAATAATTTCGAAAAAAACGACACCAACATAATAGATTTTTACTCAATTTTATTGCGAAGATATAGCACAACATGTTGTATTCTAAAATGTTCATAATATTTTGCAGGAAAGAGACATTACATTCTTCGTTGATAGACCAGCCATAATATATTTATTGTTAACTAATCATTTGTATATTTTATATAGCTAATAGCATTTTGTTGCAACAGCAGTAGTAATTGTTTGTCATTATATGAAGCAGAGCTTGTGTAGTATTACAAATTTACACTTTTACACATTAAATATTTTGCTGTAAATAGTAGATTTCTTGATATTTCATATACTGTATAATTCTTACACACCTAATAAGTAAATGCAGTAATTACATATATCCTGTGTGATATTACTCATTGCAGTTATCATCAATTATCTTGCCAGCTAGCTACATTTTAGATATAACATTACAATAATACATTATGAAGATATAATACAGATTTTGTGACCATGTAACTTTCCTCTTTTTGTATGTATTAATGACAATTAATACAGATTTGTTAAATGTACGCTAGTCGCAATAGTTGCGTACTATCTATGTATGTGTACTGTAGCTTGATATTAATAACAACAATAAAGTTGTCAACACTACATAAAGCATAATGTACTTTACTTGTTTCATTGCTATAATACAATTATTTACATTTTCAAATTTTATTGTAACTTACAGCAGCAATAAACATTGAATGAATGTTAAGGTTTTAAAGATTACGACGAGCTCGTCAAACATTTAAAAAGCAGTTTGTTGTATATTTTTGTTGCTCATTAACAGCTTAATATCTATTCATCTATCCGTAGTTTTAAATACCTTCACAACAGTCATACTTGACATCAAACGACCAGAACTGATCTTATCTTCATTATCATTATTATTACTATTATTATTAGAAAGGGAACGCACAATTTTTGTTGAAGAGGCCGACGGCAATTTCAAACAATTATTTATGGCAGAGAGCACAATCATTTTTTTGTAAATGATTTTCCAGTTTTTCCGGTAATAACTGCAATATTTACACAGAAGTTCCATAGTTTGTTGAGGGAGTGTACACTCTCATTGCAGCGGGCTCACAAGGGGTTATCATTTTTCGAATTCTCTGTTAAATTAAAAACAAGCGAATTAAGTATATGTACATATTACATATTTGTGTAGAGTTGTGATGGCAACTATTGTATTGAATGAGTAAATTTATTAGATCAACTTGTTATAGTAGTTAACATGGAGATTATCTTTAGGTTTGTTACCTCGTCTCTTGAACCAGGTGTCACCAGAAACATATAGACAATGTAAATTGGTACACAAATGATCGAGGAAAGGGTGAGCATCCAGCCAACATAAATGGACCATACCGGATAGACATATTCAGCCGTATTTAATTCCTCATAGGCATAAAATGAGGCTATGAAGATGAGCTGTTGTGAATAAAAAGAACATTTGTACAAAATAGAACAAGGCATCGAATTAATGCTTCAGAAAAGAGCATAAGAGCAAATGTGTATTTAATCAAGAATGGAACTACACTCACAAAGATGAATATTGGGCTTATATATTTCCAGCAGATTTTCCAGAATATATTTGGTTGCTTTCCAATCATTTTCTCAATATCTCCTGAGAACCTTTCAGTTCCGTATATCCAGCAAACAGCAGCTGCTTCCACAAACACCACGAAAATTACAGAGATGCCAGGACCATACGTGGTTAGGAAATTGACAAGATATGCGCCACCCTTAAGAAACATAAAATTAACATATAATACTACTGGTAATTTAGCAATGAGAACACGGACACATTTTAGGTGACTCCACTGTGTCCTCAATGTTTCATTTGTCTTCACAGGTTTATTGTGATACACTCAAGTTTAACGTAAGTGACTGTAGTCAAAATTTGGTGCTCGGTTCCGTTGCACTATTAAAACTGGATAACTTGAGCAACTTAACTCAAACCCTGTCCAAGTATTCATCTGATTTATCCGGTTTTAATATAGCAACTAAACAAAATAATATGCTATTCAAGTTTCGTTTTCAGGCTTTATCATCATAACCATAAAGCAGAGTAACTGACATAAATAATATGCGATTATTGAAGTTGTACGGCTAATTTTATGAACATTGCTTAAAATCTTTGCAGCAATTAGTTAAATATAGAAAAAAACCTGAGTGCAGGTAGGCAAGGAGCCGATGAAAACAAAGACATACACAAAGAGCACAGATCATCCATCTTGAAACGACGGACAGCTTTAAAAAATTTCTTACCTTCAATTCCTAGCTTATCAATGTCCTTGTTTTGCATTTTGGCCATGTTCCCGAGTACAGAAAAGATCACAAAACCAGCTAGGAAACTTGTCAGACAATTTATAGTGCTTGTGATGATTGCATCTCTACGAAGTCAAAAGAATATGTGATACAATATATCATCTTAAATGAATTCAGCAAAAGGCTAATTTGTGCTGCCCTTTCAACCAATGTGTTACTACGAAAATTATGAATTCAAATTGAGTACATTTCTAATAAAAAATAAATTTTAGTGATTATGTAAACCAGTGTAATTTGAAAAAGACTCCTTTAATCAACGTTTTCCTTTCCAAATTAATTTCCTACCATTCGGTTCGTTAACGCAAATGAACTGGTACACTTTGATGTGAAATTTCATAATAAAATAATACATTTTTTACCTGTAGCAGTTATTGTGGAATTTGTTATAGCTTGACAGAGCCAGTAATGTTCCAAATCCAGGCCCAAGTGAGAAAAATATTTGGGTTGCTGCATCAATCCACACCTTTATAGATAATACATTTGTATTTAATAAATAGATATTCCTTAATCGCTTCCAACTATTCTGCTCCAATAATCAAAGATTCTTTTTTTTAAACTCTTTTCAATTTCATATTTACTTTTCTCTTCAACAAAACACTTTGTTTAATTAACTTTTTTCAAAGCTTTATTCCATTTACTTCATTATACATACATTTCATGACGGGAAGACTTTCACTTCCTGAAAAGCTAAAACACTAAAACAAACATAAAGCTTGTGTAATAACAACTGTAGGGTACAATGAAACCGAATTTTTAGTCTTGTAAAGTTGCCAATGCTTGAGATTGCTCAATACCATGAGGTATAAACCATAATAATGACATATATCCTTTGGATAATCTTTTCACTTTCCAAATTATGAAAAATTATATTCAAACTGTGTAAAACGCTAATGTTAGGCAAGCAAATTATTTGTAGTTTGAGTATTTCATATTTCTAAAATTCATATAAATTTGAGCGTAAGGCAAAATAGAATTAAATCTTAATTTTAAAAATTCCAACAAACAATAATATAGTGCAAATCAATAACTGTTAATATAAATCGCAGGCTCAAAGTTGTAATAAATCATGAGACTAGGTATTCAATAAATTTTCAAAAAGTTGCATACCTATATCCAATTTCCCTTTTATATTAAACGATTGAAAATGAAAAGTAACAGCTGAAAAATGTAGCAGCAATTTTTCGATACCCTTTAAGTAAAAGCTGAAAGCTGAAAACTTTTTTTTTCTTTTATTTAGTTAAATCTAAAAAAAGTATTCTTCAATCACAACGAAGGAAGGAAAAAGTACATATATATACAACGCCGAGACAGGGAACAGACACCCAGACAAAAGCACACAGCAAACCAATAAAACAAAAAAAGATAGCCAAGTAAAAAAACAGCGGTATGGCTGTAAAACTGCTTAGCGTTGGGTAGAAAAGCTGCCAATAAAATCTAAAGCGTACGAGCAAGATTTCCATAATGACTTGTTGAAGAAAGAGAGTGTTCTCACAGAGAATAAAATGCTGAGCTGGAAGCATGCATCATACATCACGTAAAGCCAAAACATGTACAAGTACTATGCAAACTTTACTGTTTTCTAGATTTCAATGTAGACGCTTTCGCGCACAATAGCACAATATTTTAACGCCATCATACTTTTGAAATAAAGATATTTTTTGTTACACATTTCTTATTGTTAGCTTCCTTTTTTTAAGCTGTACTAAGCAATTTTATATTCACTTTACAGTGTCGCGTCGCCAGACGGATATACTTCAATCCATACACAATACGTGATACTTGGGTTTTTTGAAGATTGTGATTCAAATAAAAACGCAACAGTTGCATTGAGTAAGCATAAAAAATATTTAACAAAAACTTTTGAGCGTTTGAGTATTAATGAAAAGTGATTTGAGTCGGATTGGAGACGTGATGGTAACCAGCATGTATAAAATTTATTTGTTTATGGAAATCAGCAAACTAAAATAGGCATCGAAAGCGTCTGCTTTTTGCAAGAGAAGTAGTAGTGAAAATATTTCATAAAATATAATAAAATAAAAAGTTCGACTATCACAACTTTTCGCAGCATCAAATTTCCGGTCATTTTCTTACACATCATATATAGGTAGGTAGGTACATGCACAGTCATATGCAGTACGTAATTTTCCATTTCTCTGTCGCTTAAAAATCAAATTTGTAGCAATCTAAATAATGTAATAACAACATAATCTAATAAAGGCAATATTAAATTTTCCAGGATTTTGAGAATCGTCCTGTTTTACGTACAATTTAAGCAGTGAGTGGGTTGAATCAAAAGTTTTATGCTTACTCTAAGCGTATACAGCTTATCCCATTGGGGCGTCAAGTAGAATCGTATTCCTTCATCGGCTCCGTCCAGGGTAATGCCATGGCAGAGGAGTATAAAGAGAACAATGTATGGTGCAAGCGCAGTAATCCAAACGGCCTAAACGTAAGAAAGTACAAGATGAAAAAAATATAATTCAATTAAGCAAACTTTTTCCACTCCAACATAATTTTTTGAAGCATACGAATTGTGTTCAAATGCATTCCCTCCCCCCAAAAAAAAGATGTCTGTCACTAAACCAGTCACAGTAACTTTTTATTGCAATTATTTGTTTAAAAAATATGCATTGGTCGCAAGATTATCACTTTGTAAATTGTGTACGAACAAGGTGCTAAAAGCCTATGCAATAAAAATGTGGTTGGAATTTTTCAAAAATCCCTGCTTTCACTCCATTTTATAGTTTTTGTCTGTTGTGCACACACACACCATCAAATTCACCGTTAAGTATTTTGAGTAGGTATATAATATACTTCCTCACTTCTTGGTTTCTTTCAGTCCCCCCATGAATTATTCAATCTCACTGCTTTTTGCTCTGCCACCGCTAATACTGCCAGTACCAAGATCAACTATGGAGACTGCCAGAGCCCCTGTTATTAGGATTATTACTACTGGGATGAGGATGGATGGATGAGCGCATTACTACAAGGATACATGACAGTAGTAGTCGTCGTAGTACTGAGGAAAAAAAGGCAAGTGAATTGGTTTGTGAGCCAAGTACCATGTGCACTCCACTTTAAAAGCAAATAGAACTTTTTTTACCATTTGATATATATACGACCATGAATGTAACTAATGCGTTTAACCCTTCCTTGTTTCATTTTTACGACTTGTTGGATCTTTCAAAGTTGCGTTGAATGGCATGGCTGATCTAGATAGTGGCTGATGCTACAACAAGTAGTAGAAAATGACTTTGCCAAGATTTACCGATTTCGAAAAACAATTCGACCGAAAGTTTTCCCCGGAATAAATATATAAAAATCGCTTTTACCCTCGCTCCTTGTTTCGTCGCCGTTGTCGTGAATAAATGTATTACACACAGATTGAGGGGTACTGTTGAATTGTGAACAAAAAGAGAGCGAGCAGTACAGATGAGATTCAGAGAAAGCGTTTTAACCACTCTACATCGCATTCATGCATGTCGTCGTGGTTTTATACGCTTTCTCTTTTCCCCTGAATCATTTACCTTTTGATGATAATGGGTATTGGAGGCTCTTCTTTGGTGGTACTAAATTAAATAGGTTATTAGGCAACAGAAACGTCCGAAAACTCTGACAATTTACCATCGTTTCCATTTAATCATGTAAATCAAAACGAACCGGTCTCGGATTTATTCTAATGAACTAATTCGACACCGTAATTTCAACAAACAGAGCCGGACAAAGCAAACAAGTTCAATGAGATATATATATATATATATACTTTGTATGTTCTATTAGCACAGCTTTGTGTAAACTAAAATTAGGCAATATGCGTACATACGTATCCGTTGAACTGGATCACTGTTAATTGCGACAGTCATTAGTCACATTAGTCATTAGTAAGGCATTCCAGCATTTAGTGAAAGCACTGAAACGTTACAAAGTGCAAAGCACATGCAAGAATTACTCAGTTTTTACAAGTTTTGAAAAATCTATGCATTTTGTCACCAGTAAAACTTTTTATGAGAAGTGCCCTTGAGCAATGATGATGAATTCGGGGTGGCATCACGTACGATGGAGAAGACAAGAAACTATAAATACTTTTAGAGCGCAAACGGCAAACAGATAAAAAAAGATTGTATAGAAATAGTGAGAGTACTAGTGACTGCCAACTTGGTGGAGAGTGTGAGAGTAAAGAGAAAGAAGAAATAAGAGTGTTATTTAAAATTCAAAGTAATTTCCTTTCTCTCCTTCCCTCTTTTACTCTTACACTTTCCTTTTGATTCCAACTGCTAATATTGGTGGAGCGATTTCGAGAGACAGTACAACACAAGTTTTCTGCTGGGTAGAATGCTTTATTATGTAGTATGTATCATCGTCATCACTGTCGATATAACTATATATAGCACGCAAATAAAATATATTCGCATCTCAAGTGTTATTATTACCAATCTGTAATAACAACTAAAAAGTAAAGTAGCACCGCCACCGCAAAGCTTCCACCACCCAACCCAACCAACCCGCTTTGACTTGGTTGGTCTGTTGCATTTAATGGTGATAATGAAAGCAGAACTGTTAATAGCAAAGTGAAAGCAAGTACAACCGCATCATTTACCCACCGACCAGCAGCTTTGGTAACAACCTTCCACTCTAGCAGTAGTACCAATCTGACAATGCCATAAAAAAGGGGCACATGGTGTATGTAAAAAAAAACTCCAGGAGCACACTGGCAGAGCAATAGGGAAACAGAATATTAATAGAGTGTATCGGGGCATTTCGATCGACGCTGAGAAACAACGTGCAACTACAATACTTTCCTTATTATATTATTTTTTCGGTCTGGTCTGGTGTCGGAATCTTTTACAGAGAAGGAAAATGAGACGAGCAGAAAAGATAAGCGTTTAGGATGTGAGACTATGCTTGTTATTATTATTATTTTGGGTCTGGGTAGACTATGAAAAGACAAAGAAAATCTTTACTACTACTACTGCTACTGATTGTGGTGGTGGTGGCGATGACCTGATGAATTCAACAGAGTCAATAGTAAAAAAGTTACAAGGAACAAAACTTATTCTTTCACCTCGGCGTAGTATCATCAGTACATATGGGTAGGTAGAAAATGTAGAGGGATATCCAGTTTGTGGTAATATTATGCATTATTGTCGAGCGAGAGAGAGAGGAGAAAAGCATAACATACAAGGAGCCGATGATGAGAGCAAGAAAGATAGTATATTTTAGTGGGAAACGAGGGTAAAAAATGGAATGAATGTATCCAAAGGAAGATGCTGTCCACTGACCTGCTGCTTTCTACGAAATAACTTTTCTATAATAACACGCCCAATAAATGCATTCAGTCATTGCTTCCAGTAAGTTTATATACTTTTTCTTTCTTTTTTTCAGTCAAGACTATTGGAATGAAAAAAAATCAACGAACGAAGAAGCGGAGTAGAATTCCAATGGAGGGAAATAAATGATGGTGATGATAGAGAAAAAAGGATTTAATTTAGGTGGCGGCGAAGGTGATGATGATGGTTGTATATTGTTAAGTTCTAGGCATTCGCATTTGCTTCGATTCTTTGTAAAAGTTGCCGCTGCTCTGTGAAAATGATACTACTTCGACTACTACTACTACTACTATCACCACTGGCTCGTCATATACACATGGGCAAGGGCGAAGAAGAGGGTGAGTAAGCGAGTGCCAATCACTGAGCAAAAAAGCAAAAGTCAGTTTGATAACAATGTAATATACCAGTAGTAGCTATCTACTTACTTACATAAATGCACACTTTATTTACATTACACTCTTTCCCCATTTGTAATGCTAAAATATACTCAAATGCGTGACTTCCCTCCTTTTTTGTCGCTCACACACGCTGTAATTTTTAAAAAAAGAATTGCATTACTAGCTGCATAAAAGTTGAAAAAGTATAAAGATGATGCTAGTGGTGCTGCTTTCTACGTATGTATGTAATGGGTAGACATATATGTACATGTGATCATTGTTTCAGACAGGGTAGAACTTTTTGCGACTATTATTCGCATGAAAAACAATGTAGGGAATTCATGACTTTTTTGTCGAATATTTCATTTGAAAAAAAAACTCTTTCTATGCATCTGTCATTGTTCACCACCAAACCATTTACAGAAAACGTTGAACAAAAGAAAAGAAGCTTTTCCATCGACAACATATATACAGTTGTTGTGTGTGGGGTGGTGGTACATATTGTGTGCACAATACTTTCTTTATTAAAATCGCCACAAAAGTTGCAACTTCAAAGTAACTTCAACAACCAGCATTCAATTTACTTTCAGTGGATACTTCGGCGACATTTTGTATGTCCAGCTTTTCTTCTTATTCTCAGGGATGTTGTGGTTATAGTGAGCAAGGAGCAATAAATGGGATTTATCAAGTGCCTGGTTTTGTCGTGGTGATCAATATATTTTACGAACACTTTACGATGCTTGTTTATGAAAGAAAAACAAAGAAAAACACGACTGAGTGAATTGGCATAATGCTTCATGTAAACATTTAAGCCAAAACGAAAAGCAATTTTAAGCCAACAAGAAGGGATAATATGAGTCAGTATGATATATGGGTTTCCAAATTAGTGGGGAGATGATCTGGTTAAAATTGTCAGATAAAGTTGATCGGTTTGTCATATACAGTTTCTCAAGCGATTTGTAACAAGTCATTTGGCACAAATTACGTTAAGCCTGTCAAATTTTATAAGACTGTCGCAGTTTTTAAAAATTCATTGTTTACGGTTACCTTTCCAGTACTCCGAACTCCCTTCCAAAGAGAAAAGTAGACAAGAACGAAAACGATAAATGCGCAAAAAACAAGAGACCATCTAATTTCTCCCATTTCCTCGAATCCTCTGGATTTGTGCATTTCCAAAACTTTTCTCCTGAAAAACAACAAGACAAGAAGAACACATCATTTTCAACTGTCATTTGAATGACATATAGCTTAAAAAACTGAAGCAAGCATTTCGCAAGAATGAACACAATAGATTAAACAAATTTTAATCCAAGTAAAATAAATACTTTATAACTTTGCCAAAAAAATTACAACAATAAATACGTACAACCTCAAAGCAAAATTACAGTTAAGAAAAAAAAGTGTACCAGCAATAATAGCATATATGAAACAGGTTGAAATGAGGATGAATATTATGATAAAGGCAATGAGAATCGATCATTCCTGTCATTCTCAGCTTTGCACCCCACCAACTTAAACTCCAAAGGAATAAAAGTAAAAGGAAGGGGCTTGTTGGATGAGCATTTGCCTACGTATGTATACGTACGCATACATACGTACTACATAGATAGCAAAACCAGTAACGTGCAAGTTCACTGACAAAGACAAAGGAAAAGAGAAAACTGATTCTACTTTTTACTTTCTACTTGAATGAATCTACAGTAGTGGAAGAAGAATAAGAAGAAAACTGTCTACTAGTCTGGTGCCTAAATTACCTTTTCTGTGAAGAAAATACAAACTACTTTTTCTACTTTGTTTTTCCTGCCACATTCAACCAAGCTGTCATATAAAATTATGTACTTACCTAGCGATGCTGTTATGACACACGAAAGAAGCAATCATCATTTATGATAATAAGTAAAAAAGCAATGATAACGAGACGACGAGATGCAAATATTGCAAAAGCTTACCACCACTTACTACTACAAGAAGACCAGCCAACTCGCAGTGGTAGCAACATTATATTTTTCATTATTATTACTACTACTACTACTTGTTTGCCACTTCTCAACTCAAACTACAAATAGACATGTAAGCATAGAGGAATGCAACAGAAAAAGAACTTTCACTGGTTCTTGATGGAGAAAGTCTAATCGTACTCTGTGATAACATCAAAATAACTTTGAACTAGACCTTTTGTGTACAGAGAAGAAAAACAAGAGACAATCAGAACAAGAAAAAAAGTATTGATTTAATTACTGAGGAGAATAATTAAGCAAAGGAGATTGCAGACATATTAAATTGCTAGTTATTTGATCATTATAATTATGAGATTGAGAGAGGGATACGTACAAACAGATTTAAAAAAATAAAAGACAAATCTTGACAATTCATTTGCTGTATAAAAATGGATTCTTAAAAGATGAAAATATTCTTAGAATTCTTAAACCTTACTCGTAATACTCCTTTGCAGGGCTGGTTGTCTCGGTATAGTTTAAGAATGTAGTGTTGCTGTCGTCCATACTCAGTTTCTCTTGGATTGCTTTGACCGTCGTGCAGTTTGGTGTGTTCCAGTTGTTATCGCAAGAAACCCATGGGAGTTCCGATTGAAAGGACTGAATCAGGTAATAAACTGCCCAACTGATTACCGTGTTGTAGTGCATTCCCACGTACAAGTCAATGATGCAAATCGCATAGCCAATCCCTACGACAAATTATTAATGTGTATTACTTTAAAACAAAATTTGAAATAGTAAAGGGTAGAGTGCAATTTTATTAGTAATTTTTGCGGTGAGTTGTTATAAATAGATTATTAAAATTCACACCCTTGTTGTCTCCAAACAATGCAGAGAGTTGTTATGCTAATTAAGCTCAATTCATAGAGTTGCATAGGTAAATTCATATCTCGTGTGTGTGTGTGTGTGTGTGTATGCGTCAAAGGATTTGCTAGTCCTTTTGCGTTACAAAACACATTTTTTCCAGATCATTAGCCTGTGACTGCTTGCTACGAGCAGAAAGTATGACAACATAGTATTTCGCTATTCAGTGTAATGTCATTATTGATATTCTCTAGTAAAGTTCCTCCATATTACGATATCATTATTATTATTACTACTACTACTACTGACTGGAGTAAGTCAGTCCTTGATTGAACACAGCATCCCCCACGCAACTAACAGGAACTCTGTGGTGTGGATTCCAATTTTTTCTATGCTCCGTATTGTTTATGCTTTCGTTTGCCACTCACTACAAAAGTCCTCCTTTAGCTTTTTTTTATATACATACGTGTTTATCTTCAGAACTCGCCCGAACAGTGCACACCGTACAGTTAGTCAAATTCAACCTAATGGAACTTGACACTTGTACACAATCCCTCACCAGCAGCAGTACTGACTTGGCTAAGCTATCCTCATGGAATGCATACTTTAAAAAGACGTATTAACGCGCATTTATACGACTTCTACTGTAGCATACTTGAAAAGACCAACACTCTCGCCCCACTCACTTTTCTCTATCAACCAACAGAGAGAATCATATCAGCATTATTGACACCGAAAAAAAGCGTACCTTCTCCTGCAAAAGCAAGCAGCGATGACGACGACGAGCGGAATGATGATATTCGTTTGTTTGAAAAACTCTACCATAATATATAATTTTCCCCCTTTTTCTATTGAAATTTCTATAGTTACTTGTAGGATGATGATGATGATGATAACTAACAGTATATTAACATACCTATCCACCTGCTATATATTTTTCACACTTTTACGCAGTGTCGGAACCCTATCATCGTCCTCCTCCAATACAATCATTTAAGTCGCATTCACATTAGAAGTGTTGGAAGGAAAAGGAGAGAGCGCGAGACACTGTGAAAGTGATTGTGTCTGTGCGAGTCTGTTATATGCTGCTCACTGTTTCCAGTTACCGTGTGGAAAATGGATCTTGGTAATTGGATGTCTGCAAATCCCTGGACAATCGTTTACGACAAGGGTGAATCGTGCCATTTAGCTTTTTGTTCTGTCATTGTTATCTTTCCCAGCGTCCTCATCATTTTTCAAATGCTGATAATAGCCTTAGTTTTTTTTCCACAGCCTTCCTTCTTCGAGTGTCAATTCACTGTAAGCGCTTGCTACTTTGCTACTAGCCGGAAAGAAAAAAAATGCTACTCTTAAGAAGAAAATGGATCGCATGCAATGCATATCATCATCATCATCATCATCATACGGGTACACTGGTTTACTCGAAATATAGCCGTTTTCATTTTCCTCCTGTTACTTTAACTTTGCAGGTTTTTCGATGTCCACCCTTCTTTTTTTCTAGTCTGGTCATTCACTCTGATTTTCTTTTTGTCATTTCTCTCTCTCACACACACAAGTACTTGTACAAAAAAATGAACTTTTTCGCCTTCTTATTAAGGTTACTTTATCGTTAGCCTACCTACCGATCATCATGTTAATAGAGCAAGTCATGTAATGGTAAAAAACATCAAACAGCAAGTGGACTTGTGTATTGTTTCTGCTAGAGTAACAACTTTGCTGACAATACTAGTTTCTCTTCTCTTTGTCGCACATCACTATTTATGATATAGTTTATCCTTGTATTGTATTGCTGCTATTATTACTGTTTACAATATTTATCTTGCTTTTCGGCTATTAAAGAGTATCCAAAAAAAAGTTTGTCTGACTTGCAAAAAAGTACTGTCAAGAACATCAGGAAACAAAGTAAAAAGAAAAGAACGTGTTTTTGTAGTAATTGGGTCATTAAGGGAAAAAAAATAAAGAAGTAAGAAAAAGACAAGTAAAAAGTGACAAGCATAAATCATCAAAAATTCCCAATTTTAAATTATAGTAAATGTACAAGCGAGCTAACTAAGCAAGTTGCTTTGACATTTCAACTGTTTTTTTTCTTACACAAAAACAAAAACAGTCAGTATTTGAAGGTAATCTAAAAGTAAAGTCTAGTATTTTTATAAGTAGTAAAACAACAACGTAACCAGACAGTTTGCTACTGTTTCAGCATGACAGTAGTCTGCCGGTTTGCTTCTGAATGGGGTGTGGTGTGGGTGTATTTTCACAAAGTACTTGTAGCTGTTCGCGAACCAGCCCATACGGAATTTAACACTCTAACTGAAATATTTACTGGTAGTAATTATACATATTTCTGTAAACATGAGTGTGTTACAAAAATCTTAATTCTGAACATCAAGGAGGTACAAAGTTAATTTATAATTCATTAAACCATAGATAGGTATCTCGCATTGATGAAAATTGTACTGAATTCTGAAATGAACGTGGGATGAAAGTTTTTGTTGGTCCGTGTTTCTTTTAAACTTGGTTAAATGTAAAGAAGAAATGAAGCAAACAATAATGGGAAGAACAGTACCGAGGAATGAAGCAACTGACCTTCAGGTGTAAATTATAGTCAAAATTTGGATACGTAAATTGACTAGGTAAATACATTGTGTAGGTATGTATGTACCTATGTGATGATGAAGTGTCGCGTTGTTGAATAACGTCATAACCGGTCAATAAATCCTAAAGCCGTCACATTAGTCTCTGGTCTCAACCAGCAGCATTTAAGTAAAATCGATTATTTTCTCTGCTTCCTGATAGAAAAGTAAATAGCAATGTCCACACCAAAATCTGGAGCGTTCTTCTGTGAAAACGAACCAGTTAAATTGTGCATGCAACCAAACCTTGGACTCAAGTAATTTAGCTGACGAAGAAGACTGAAGAGTGCGACGACAGTGAGAAGCTTTCCTGAAGAAGTGGTCGGAAATGTCATGTACCAGCGTCATCATCATCCTTGTCGTTTATAAAGTGTAACGCATCGCATCTGCTTACTCCTCAGCTCTCACTACTACATATTTACTAGCGTCGTCGACCTCAGCATATCATTCTCACACACGTCGTTGTCGTCGTCGTCGTCCCAATTTCCGTTTCTCACCTCTTTAAGTTTCGTACGAGTTTGTAATGTTTGCATAAGAAGAAAACAAAGGATTTGTCAAGTTTTCATAAAACACTCGTCCGTCTTCCAATTGTAGACGTGTCGTGGCCGAATAGTCGGCAGCAAATAAAGTGTGTGTAGCCATCCATCCTGCTAACTAGAGAAGATGGCACAATGTTTTACCAAACGTACGCCATTTATTTGAATCAATAAGCAGCTTCCATAGATGAGAAGTTGTACGTATTGCTTCTTTCTACTACTTGTAGACAGAGAACGTACACGGTCTCTGTGTATATATACTGATGATAACATGTATCGTGTAGCAAAACATGGATAACTACAGCTGGTTGTAATAATTGTATAATTGCATTGTCATTATGCTCGTTAAATGTCTAATTAAAATATCAATGAATTTCGCTCAAGTTGCTTATTAACAAAACTTTCAAGGAAATTCATCTCGTGGGTGTATCATCGTTTCACATTTTGTCGAAAAACAAAGGCGGTAGACTCGCTGATATAATTATATATGGGAAATAGGACATTAAAGTGCACACATAGTTTATGCTGCAGCTAGCGCTACGCTTGTGTATGTAAAATGCGAAATCATTAAATTAGCAGCGTGCCTTTTTCTGACAAATTCTTAATTAATGTCAGTATAATTTGTAATTACAATTAGATTTGCATGTGGCATGCTGGCCTATGCAGCAGTTGTGCACTGAAAACCAGTATTTTTCGACAAATTTTATATAGAAATTTCATACAACAGAAGTAGACTTAACTTCGTTTTTGCAAATTAATTTGAAATATTTATGAAACGATCTTTCAGTAGCGGTATGCTTTTAACAAAAATAAATATAGTCCTGCACAGAGCTACTTTGCATTTTAATTGTTTAATCAACTCCTTTCCCACTAAAGTTTCCACTAAAGTCACTCTCAGATTAAAGAAATCATAAGTGTATTAGATAACCTAGTCTTCACAGCCAAGTATTTAAGTACTACGCACGTTACGTACATAGTGAAAAAGTGCATGTGGTGTGTGGTGGCAATTTTGGCATGCACGAATACAAGGTCATAGAAAGCCGTACAAAAGTTGTGCACAGTCCGTTCTGCTATTTTCGGCAGTTCTAAGGAATGCTTAAGGTTTACCCGAAATCAGCAATAAAGTAAGGTAAGCTGCGAACAAATAATTATTTATGTCGAGTAAATATCAACAGGGGTGGTAAAGAGTTTTAACCAGATAGTTGTTTTTTCTCTTTTAGAAAAAAAATCAATTTTCTGCCACAACTGCTGCTGCAGCTCTTTATCACTTGTTACGGTAAAGTGAACCTTTTTTTCTTTATTCCATTTCGATCTAATATTTTCTTCACGCTAAAAACATTTTAAAATCTCTTGGTGCGGGCAGGCCGAGCAGCATCTTCACTTTTACCATTTACTCTTTTATTATTTTTTGCTTATCTGGTCAAAATATATTTTTACGGCAAAACAACTAATTGACATACCGCCGACGAGACAGGAGACGCTCTGAGTTGCTGTGCTGTGTGCATAGGGATTATTATTACTTTTTGTATTATTCGTAGCAGCAGCAGTAGGCTCTGCTGGCTGTTGTGAATTTTTCACTTTTTCTTCTCTTCCAATTTGACTTCTCTTTCACTCGTTTTAAGACACTTTCCTACTGATGCTTTTATACTGATCCATACAGTCGTAAAATTCCAATGTACTTTTACTTATGGTTTTTATCACGTATCATGACATGATTATGGTTGTGCTATTGAAGTATTTCAAGTGTGGAATCATGTCAGTTCCACGAAAGACTTTTTTTGGGTGCCATCTGGATCATTCGTGTTACCTCAACACGTATTTTACTACTATTTAGTAAAATCACTATTTTTTCACCAAAATTGTGCAAACTGTTTTTTAAAACCAGATTATTATATTTACTCTCTGCATTGAAGTATATTTGTTTTGCCAAAAAAGTTGAGAACAAGATAAGAAGTCAGACTTTATAAAAGCAGAAAACTTATTAGCTGTACGAAAAAGTCAATGTAACTGAATATCATAACACATTACCTTTCATCGCCGGACAAATATGTCTCCAGATGGTGATACAGCCACTTCGGTAGTATTGTCCCAGTGCCAACTCCATGTAGAATAGGGGTAGCCCACCAAAGATAAGCATGATGCAGTAGGGAATGAGAAACGCACCTGTTGAGTTGAACGAGAACAAGAGATCATCTCCTGACTCTTATAATCATTAGAGGTTTCGTTTCTCGTGAAAGAAAACCAACAAGCGGCTTTTTGTGCTATGCGACATATGACTGAACCCAACCTTTCTTTAAGAAAAGAAAAGAAAATAACTCAAAGCACCGCTTGCCATTCAAAGGAATCCCCTACCATGCCATCCTGTACCTTCATGTTCCATTTTTTCTCGGACAAACAACTCGTGTCAATGTTACGCTGTTTTTACAAATGATTTCCTTTTTCCTATAAAAGTTCAATGTGATGTTGCTGCTCAAAAGCCATGCTTTTTGTAAGGGAAATATGTAAAGGAAAAGTCTGAAAACCAAAAAAAAAATATAATGCAGCCGCCAAACAAAAAGAAGAGTCGCCCAACACCACTACAACAACTGATCCTACGTGTTCGTGCTTTTAAGGTCTGAAAAATCCATATTATAATCATTATTGTTATTATTATGAATACGTCTTTTTCTTTTATCCAAAGGAAAGTTCTGCACTATGTACAAGAGAAGGGGTTAAGAAGGTGCAAAAAAAGCAACATGCCTACATAAAAATGCATATATATTTTTTGATAGATTTCTTCATGCGTGCTCTCTTGACTGACGAACACAACAAAAAATATGACTTGAAAAAAGGGGAACAATAGCAGACAATAAAAATACTTCCCGGCTATCAATCGATGCGCCAGTATTTCAAGTAGATTTGCTACCTTTTTCTTGGAGTAAGTCAGGTGAAAATTATGAGAGTGAATATTATGCAAGCGTTTTCATTCGCTGACTTACTTTCATTCATATGATTCATTTTGGCAAGGTCACTTGATAACATGAGATACAATAGACGTTTTTTGGGTTTACTATAAATATTACATGAAAAATGATGAAATGTGCGTAGGTAATTTGTTTTTTTTTATCATTAAATGCCATTTACTTACCTCCTCCATTTGCATAGCAAATGTATGGAAATCTCCAAACATTTCCGAGGTCCACGGCAAAGCCAATGACGGCTAAGAGAAACTCAATCTTCTTGTCCCATGTTTCTCGACCATCAGCGACTGGTTGAATTGTGAGTGCTGTAGTTGGTGGCTTTGTGACTGTTGTGTTGCAAGTTTCATTTGTTGCCGAGTTATTGTCATTGTTGTGTTTGTTTGTTAGCCGCTGAGAGATGTTATTTGCGTCTGCCTGTGCAATACTCTCTGCACTGCTCCCATCACTGGTTCCGGTTGAACTCAGCATTGTTGCTGGATTCAAACTGATCAGGGTGGAAGCACCACCACTACACGAACAATGTACGCAAAAATTTCTGTTGGCAACTTGATTTCTTTTCTGACTTTCGGTCTATTCACGTTGGTTGCTTGTAAAGCAACAAAATCTGCAAGTGCAAAATGTTTACCACAAAAAAGTATCAATGACAGAAGAAGGTGGATACAATTACAAAATGGTATTGACATGCATAAGTGAGAAGATGGGTTATAGCGTTTAAGAAAATATTCACAAAATGAAATTGATAAACGTTCTACTGTCTTTTTCCCGTGTGACAGGAAATGGAGTGATGCATCACCTCAGTATCAAGCTTAAATATTGTAATGCTATTATCAAGGGATCGGGAAGAGAAAACAACTACAGAGAATACCTAATACGAGTATTTTATGGCTAAAAATGACGAAAACAATTTAATTCAGGTACCTACTACCCACTACCTACCATAATGAGGTTATTTCACTTTGCCCCAAAGTCATTTCATATTGCTGTGTTAACACATTGTGGATGAGACTTTTACAGTAATTTCGTCCGGCTGCTTTGATGTAATTAAAAAGAATTATAATTCCATTCAATCTAAAGTTTTTTTCATTCCCAACTAATTGCTTTTGTTACAATTGACATGTTCTTATATAGCAGTACGCATTATGTATGTAGTCTAATCTGATAGAGATGCACTCTAGCACAATATTTTGAGAATGTATTCTAACTAGTATGCAATATTGAATATTTTTCATGATTTAGTTTATAAAGTGCAAATGATCGGCACGGATGAACAGACTGATTCGACATCGTATAAGTATACATGTATAACGACATTTTATACTTTTTTGTATACCGTACCTGGAGGCTACCTACCACAGACAAGTAGACATCAACATTAAAATGAATGAACGGATACACAGAAAATCAGAAAATTCCTTTAGCACAGCCAACAACAACAACACAATTGTTTACGTCCTAAAGTTTGGTGTGCTATTATGCAAAATGCTACATATATATAACGCAAAAATGTATCCCATATTTGGGCCCAGTATAACCTTGACATGCTTGACTTCACCGTTTTCTCCTGTCACACTCCTGCACGAGCAAGAAAAAACCTAGTGTCTTGAAAGGCGTAATGATGATGACGATGAGAAAGGGAAAATCACAGGAAAACAAGAACCAATTAAATTATTTATCAAGGGAAATCGCAACTTTTCCAGAGTTTGGCATTTCATCTTTTATTTTGTAGTTCCAGAACAATCAGGTTTTTATTAATTTTTTTTTCTCATTTTTCTCCCTACTACTTTGCTACTACTCCTACTAATTCAGTCATACTTTATAAAACGTTGACTAGGTACATTAAAATTTTCTTCGCAATACATTCTCGCATTTTTGATTCTCCACTGTTTTATAATTTTTTATACCATTTTTGCATCCTTTCAGAGATATGTATGCGTAGGTAGTTTAACATTTTCGCATCGCAGACACTACCCACTATTGACGAGTTGGTCTCATTTTGTGTCATCATATAACAAGATGCCAATCGTGCACAAAATAGCCCACCATGTTGTTTTCGTTTTGATAAAATACTTTTGAAATTCAATTGAAGCCAAAACATCAGTAAATTTACAACAATTATTGCAACGACTATTTACAATAATCGTGCTGCACTTGTAGAAAATGATCCTCGATTAAAGAATAAAATTTGCAATCTAACAACTAGTATTGCCCTTTTGCTGTCAGAAAGGTAAAAGGAGTTTTTTGAAGGCATAAACAAAAAAAGTTATAGGAAAGGTAGGTGCCCGTGAAAATACAAAAAAAAAGTTTTTTGCCTTTGTACTTGTCTGAAGGACAAATGTGTTATGAAAAGGAAGAGTAGAGGTAGGCAAAATGGGGGCGTTGAACGAAGCCTTGTAAATGAATCTTTCAATGTACTTTTCACCATTGTAGGTTGCTTTGATATTCCAAGTATTCCCACCTGCTATCTTGTTCATCATTAAAACGGCCTCCCAACTGTTGTTTGGGGCAAAGTGAGACGGCCTCCGTGAAGAATTCAACTATTACTTATATGTTGTAGTGTAATTTAATATAACGACGTTTTTATTATTGAATAATGTAATCAATCAGCAATTAAGGATCGCTTAAGAGCACAGCTTTGAAGTCTGTGAAAGGTAGTGCTTAGTAAGCAGAAACCCAGTTACGCTAATACATATTATGGCGCTACAACTATTACCAAGCACAAGCAACTATGTACGTATATAATATGTATATAATATAACATTTTATGTATATGAGCAATCAATGACACATAATCAGAAATAAATTGAACTCGTTACTTACCTGTGATCATTTAAAAGATTAAATTCATCGTGGGAAGAATGATACCATGTGTTACTGTAAATTATATAGCTGCTACTGTTATTATTAATATCGTTCAGTATGTTGTTCTCGTCATCCATTATAAATTTGCGTAAAACGATAGAACCTTTTTTGCTTTCTCCAAGTCACTACGACGACATGCTTCCGTGACCATGATTGTCACACCACACGCAACAAAATTGCAATGTCAATACTTAAAAGTTGTACAGTTTTTTACACGGCTAATTTGTAAAATTTAAAAGGATTGGAACAATGAAACTGCATATATTTTTTGTATTTCTTAAAAGTTTGGGGGCAGTTTTACCCGGGAGAGGTAACTGACATGACGAAAATTTTGAAATTTTGTGTAAAGAATATAGAACAGAGTCAGATTGGTGTGCTGTATTGCTGGAAAACAACTACTCAACAGATAGTACACCACCCGTAATATACATTCCAGCCTCTGGGGTGACTTGAACCATCAATATTTTTATACATCGGGCTTTTACCATTCTCTCAACAAACTGTTGTTTTACCTGTGGAGCACAAACCACTCTCACCAAACTAGCCCAATTCTCTATTCAATTTATTTTGCACCCTCTAAAATCCCCTTTTTACAATTTTGCAATGACAACAAATTTACTTTTAAATCCAATCCAACCAGGCGGTTCATGATGATAAAACCAATCTAGTTGCACTACTGCAGCGACCACCACCACTACCACCATCATCATCTTCCTTCGCCACCAAAGCCAGATATCGCAAACACCACCAGCACCTATTTGTTCTTTGTTCCAACTTGTCCTCCTACTCCGAACAATGATACAATTTTTTTCCTAGTTTTCTACTTCTCACTTTCTTCTTCTGGTTTCGTTTCGCAGCTGCTTTTCCTCTTCTCGAGTGGACTTTAGAATGGTGAGTGAGAGAAGAGAAGCCAAGATCAGCTCTGGTGGTGTGTGTGTGTGGCGTAGCGTAGGGTGTGTAGTATTCGGTTAATGGGCAATCCGGAGTGCAAATAAGAACTATTGTGAAGACTAGTAGTATCAGAGTCTCACAGGAAATAGTGAAAAGAAAAAGGGATGATGCTGATATCATGCTCATGGCGATGTGAGATGCGATGAGGAGGATGATACATAGAACTTGGAACAACGGCGACACGACAATGATAACTTCCAGAATACTCACTTTCGTTTACTCTTCATTTTTTTATCAGAAGAGTGGTTTTGCTGGGCTTGTTGCTCTTACTGTTACATATTAAAGGTGGCTTTGCTGCTGCTGCTGCTGTTGGGGTAAGTTTTCTTTTTTCCCCATTTCACTACACAGTTTGTGAACGAATAGCCACTTTGCCTCTTGTGCCATATCACAAATGTATGGTTGCGTTGAAGTGGTGGAGTAAGTAAGTAAAGTTGTAGTTGATATTGTAGTAGCAGTAGTGGCGGTGGCACGATGAGAGAATGATGATGGAGGTACATGAATGCCAGAAGAAACAACAAGGAGGTGAAGAAGAGTAATGACTAAAAAAGCCATTCAGTGAGCCTACCTATCTGTCTGTATGTGTAGTAACATGGATGGAGTGGTGTTGGTTAGTATTTCATGCCACTAAAATTCAAGCAATCTCTTTCACACGTTTTGCTGTCTGCAAAAACATTACTTTGTACTAACTATGGAGTAAGTGATGTAGGTAAGTATTTGAAGTTTGATGTGTATTATACAAAAAGTGGCGTCACTCAGTACTAAAGTAGTTTGTTTAAGAAGTAAAAGAGCAAGAGAATGGAATGGAGAAACCCATGCAGAGTGGAATTGTCCTGTGTGTTTGCATCAAATCAAATAGATTTACCTTGTTATGTAGATAAATGAAACTAGTTTATGTAGTGCTCGAATTGCCGTCTGTCCCTGCTTGATTGCTGATTCAAAGTTTAAAATTCCAAGCAAAAATAATAATAACAAGCCGTCCTTTTTTTATTGCTCGGAAATTGACAATTTTCAACTGGGCTGATTTTCAATTTCGACTTTACAGTAGAATGGAAATCTGATAGAGAATCAAAGATTGCCTTTATTCGACATTTTCATCAAAACTGAAAATTTTGTTTTCGCTTATTTAAATGGCTCAACTCAGTCTTCGCAATTTTTTCGAATTACAATTGAAAAGTTTGTTTTTACAACGCACATGTGTGTATCGAGTAGAAATGAGAGAGATAAATGGCAGTACACGTTAGCGGCGGAAGAGAAACGAGTTCGAGTAGCAAAGAGTAAATTTAGGTCGATTAGCTTACAGCCAACACCGCCGTTGCCCGATCTTTGCAGAGATTGAAAAATATTCTCTATCTCTCTCTCTCTCTCTCTCTCTCTCTGTTCGTTTTTACTTGGCCATTTTTGCCAGAGTTGATTGGATTTATCAAGCTTCGTAATTTAAAAAAAATATGAAGTAATAAAAAAGTGTCGAATGATTGTACCATGAAGAAACATTTGCATAATAGGTACTACACATCCAAAGAAAATGCAAGTTGACAGATTAGAATAGGTAGGCTTGTGTGAAATTCATAAAAAAGTGATTGAAATTTTTATGATGAACAACGACTGACAAAGGTGATGAAATTGAAAATGGAAAACAGGCAAAATAAATCTCGCATGTTTATTATTGCGCTGTACACACACCTATGTAGTTGCTATTGGGGGATTATAGTAGATTATAGTGTCTAAAATTGGCTTGTTCTCACATTCCCCCATCCATCATGGTTCACTGTGATCTCCTACAAAAATTATTTATTTGGTTCTTTAGAGAGTAGGTACGGTACATCTTACTACAAATCTGAGATGTATGATGGATTCAAAAATTGCAATAGCCAAGGTGCAAATAAGTATTTATCCGGCCTCAAGTATCGCCTAGATTTTCTTAAGGATGCAATTTCCAACATTTCGCAATAACATGTTAATCTGAAATGCAATCAGAAAGACGCGACGACGACAGTTTTTTGCACAATATGCAAGCAAATGTATTCATTGCTTATGTAGATATGTATACAGGTACATATTTGGGCATTTGAGTTTATGCAACTAATAAAAGCTGGCATATGACATGAAGATGTAAGGATCTCTGCCTTTTTATCGTGCTTGTCAATAAGCTGACCATGTTTGAAATTTACGTATATGAAAACATGATGATGATCCCAAAAACAAACACAAAAATATATGCAATGCAGAATTTAAAAAAATGGAAACGTAAAGACACATTCGTTGTTGAGTTATAAAATGCACGTTATTTAATCGGCATTTCAGAAACGATGATACTGCGAAACATATTCTTTTACTTTTTCCTTAAATAATTATAAAGGGTGTACAATAATAATATTTACTAGCATTATATTTTAGCGCGAATTTGCGTTCGAAAATGCTACAACTAAAATTACTATGCCTGGTAGTAGTAGTACAACCAAGCATTGTTTTATCATTTAGTGATATTCAAACTCTATTATTTTTCTTCTTCGCTCCCATATCTTTTTCTTTTAAAATACGGTAATATTGAAACAAATGGTAATTATGCTTATGCAACATTGTTACTATTTTCAAAGTCCACCTTTTGTCACTTTTATTTTTTTTAATTATATGAAACGAGGCTGTTGTTGGTCTTATCAAATTTTGATCGATTACTATTGCTACCATTAAAACTACTAGTGGTAGTAGTATTTGTATTGTTACTGCTGGCAACAGCGTTGGACACGTACGAAAGTGAAGGCAAAATAGCATCTACTTCGTTTACCCAGAAATTAGCACATTTACAGTGATATATTTTACCACCATAATCCAAAACTTGGCTAGATTTAGACGTGTTCACACTACACAAACAGACTCCACAGGATGGAAGAGGATCTTCAGGAGAAGCTGAAGGGTTATCAGTACAACAGTCAACAGGATCCAAATTGTCTTGGTTCATTTCAGTCTACAGAAAATATTTTGTTTTTAGAATCTCAAGTGGACAAAGTGACTATAGAATAAAGTTTATCAGTTCTATAGTTTATATTGTTGCTTACCGAAACACAAGTGCCAAGCAGAAAAGCTGATAACGTTTCCCACAAATTGGTAATTTCAATGGAGATACTTTCGAGCTTTGAATGGACACCCAGTCTGGTAGCAGACTTTTCAATTCTCTGAGATATTCTATAAATTTCTAAAATGTCTGGAAATAAGAATAAAAATCATTTTAGTGATTTCATCGGGACACTTGCATTTCTGATTACAAAGGCTTTAAAATGTATTCAAGTAAAACTTACTCATCACATACGAGTACCCCTTTTCGTCAGCGACTACTTCTCTGAGGACTTCACTTGTCGACACTCCATTGAAAACAGTAAAAGCTTTGCAAATCATGTCTTTACAAGCGAGTAGACAACGTCTCCATTCCGAGTGGTACCTTTCTTTTTCCTAAAAAATATATTAAATGGCAAAAACCTAAAGTTAAATCATCTTCAAATGAATCAGTCTTCAATGTATTTGACTTTTGACTGACGGAGAATTTATGCTTATGATGAGAGAAAGTATGCTTACATTTTCGCATTCTTGTCGAAAGCACTGATACTTGTCGTAATCGTCGTAAAGCATTTGCTCTTCTGTAGGATTGGCCCTTTTATTGAACGGAACTGTGGCTGGTATTAACGGTGCTCCAGACTTTAATCCGTTATTATGCAGGAGATTTTGCTGTGTTACTACTGGGTTGTAAAGATTATTAATATTATTGTTGTTATGGTGGGTATTATTGTTAATGCCACTGGTTTCTGAATAGTCCGCAGTTACATAATTTCCCAAGTCCAAACTTGCAATAGATCTTGTTTCAGGTGAGATGTCTAGAAATTTCGATTTTCCATTTCCGGATAAAGAAAAGTCTTTTCTGTCACATGAGCTATAGTCTAATACGGTGCATTCGTTATTGCTTTCTTCTACAGTCTGGTTCCATTTGATAGGGTCAATATCTGTAACTTTGTCGTTGCGTATGAGGGAGGTTCGTATAAAAGTGGATGAGGATAAAGCGGAAGTGGGAAACCCGACTTGATTAGATTTGGATGCGGAACAGTCTACAACGTTTTCCCGGTTAGAATTTATTGTAGATATATCACCGTTACAATTTGCTACTGATGTAAAGCCGGAAAATGTGTCAAATTCATCCTCAGCGTCAGAGGTGTCTTGAGGTGGTGGTGATTGCTTTTGCTCAGGTTTGGGTAAGGGATGCGACAAGTCGTTCTCGAGAGGAGAGGTATAATTAGAAAAATAGCCTCCAATCTCCATAATATCCTTAATATTTTCTTTGTCTTCTTGTAGTGTAGGTGGTAAAGGAGGAGGTGTTTGATTAATAAGACATAAAGGGGAGAGATCAAAATGTTTGTTCCACGGGGAAACAGTTGGGAGAGGAGCAGGTGCTGGCACAGGTGGTAATTTGTTTTTTGGTGTGTCTGGAACTACAGGTTCAACACTGACAAAATCCCCAAATTCAGTGTCTCCATCATCACTTTCACAAGTACCATTTTGTATGGGCTCTGATGTAGCTGTTGCTGGTAGAAAATCAAGTGTTGGCTGAGAATTCGTAACATGTAAATTTATTGGTACAGTAGCAGGTAATGACTGCGGTTGAGACTGGAAATTTTCCACAGGAAAATCATTAGTTACAAGGAATACTGAAGCATTACTATTTGGTGAAGTTGCTGATGTGGTAGTTAAGGCAGACCCAAAACCAGTGAATGATTGGAAATCACCAAAATCGGAGAAATCCCCCGCAGGAACAAATGCTTCGTTGGATGGCGATGAAGTATCTGTTGCTGGAGTATTTCCAGTAGGAAATTTCAAGGCACCCATGAGACTAATTGAATTCACAACCGTGGAACAATTTGAGTTTACAGAATTGGAAGCATTAACATTGAATAATGCTGTAGCTGAGTTAACGTTCGAATTGAAACCATTGCTAACACTAGTTTGTTCGACAGGTCTCGATTCTATTATTGGTTCTGCTTTCGTGTAATTCTGCTTTACCGCTTCATCCACGGAAGGCTGCTCAAAAACACTTGAACTGCTACTATTGATGTCCGTTTCAATTAACATTCTAAGTGCTGAATATTTATCCTCTTCACCAATCAACAAGTCTGGATTATTTCTTTGAAATTGCAAGGACGGCTGCTGTTGGTGATGATTTGATAAAGTGTTGATTGTCTTTGGACAGCTAGCAAAAGAAGAGGGTGTCAACGTGAAATCCAAACCATTTTGGAAACCATTAGTTGCTTGAGTTTGTGGACCTGATAACCCCAGATCATAGTTTGCCAGTCTACTACCTACACTAGCCCCAAATTTATTTGTGGCAGGAGATGTCGAAGAATGGTTTGAGGAAATTTGCGAGTGCACTAAATCAGACTTTGAAGTATGACTGGCTATGGAATGAACCGGACTACTATCGGAAGAAAACCGAACGCCTGAAGACAACGATTTTTTTCCAGGCGATGGTGATGCCAAATGATTGGTGCCAAATAATGGGGGCGGTATACCCATGCTGACTACGTTTGAAGTAGGCATTTGTACTGCCATTTGAAAATCTGAGAATTCGTCCATCTTATTCTTTTGCTGCTGGTATGAAACCCTGACAGATTGACTACAATTGCTACTCGTCACTAATTGGACGCCTCAGCTAGTATAGGTCTCACGGTGAAGAGTGAAAGTGTCAAAGACGGCACGAGTAATCTCCTCCATTAAATCTCCCGATGGTTATTAAAGTCCATGAAATTAATGACGCTGACATAACACTGCCTATATTAAAACATTACAAAAGAAGAATTAAGCTCAATGCTACAAGCCAATCATTATCCGGCCACCAGTTTAGTGGCAAACTTGCACAAAATTACATTGACTCAATACATATGCAAACGTACCGTAAACCTGGCTTACAGCTCAAAGGTGTATCTGGTTAAAACTGGAATGTGCTTGACAATTAAATATGGCGAAGGAAACCTGTTTCCATATATCTTTAAATGTGATATGCCTTCCTCAATTCACACTTTGAAATGTTTAAAAACTAAAAAAAAGTCTGCTTTTTGTCTGATCACAATCTCGACTTAATTCAAAAATTATTGCTATTCTCCGTTTTGAATGCTGTTGGCGATAATCTGTTTATACTGGCCTCTCAGTCATAACTTTTTTAAATTAAATTTTACTCAGTCAAATAATTTAAAAGAACACAATAATGCCACAAGGAGCAAAAACAGGAAATGTACCAAACCATAAGTTAGTACTTTTTATAAGGCAAACGTCTTGGTTTCCAGGTTACGTAATTTTAAATATATCAATAATAAAAAACCTCACATACAAAATAAAATAATTATTCTCACTACGGCAGCTGCAATCTGCTGCTCAAATATTTCAGCCTATACGTGGTATCTTCTTATAAAACTACCTCTCTCCTCTCAAAAAGATAAATTGGTTTCCGCTAATTAGCTAAAACAAGTTAACAAACTATTCTAAAACTAAGCCGTGGTTACTGACGATGACGAGGACAACGTCGACGACGACGGCAGAGGCAACGACTACGTACGTAGTGTGGTGGTGCTGTGGTGATGCAACAACGTGTTCACTGGCAATAATATAAACCCTTTCCTTTGCCAAAAAAAAATCAACAACGATAGACGATGATGATAACACAAACACAATACTACACAAAACTATACTACATAATAATATTACTACTAATCATAATAACCACCTTGCTTCACTTTTTCAATTCAACCAACCACCTTATAACAAAAACAAAGAATGTTGCCATAAAAAGTACAAGTGAAGGAGCAGTTTAAACACGTTTAAGTAAGGCCAGGTGTCTTAAAACAAGAACAACCAAATAACAGCAATGCATATTATTATTATTACTATTACTACTACTACTCTTTACTCTTTATATTTTATTCCTCGTTTATTTAGCCTACCTGCACATTACTTTCCTAGGTAATATTAATATTTGGCTAGTGTATATATTTACCATAATCATCATCATCGTCGTCGTTATCTTTTATTTTACTTTGGAAAATAAGGAGTTACACTAGAGAACAAGTACTAAACTAACAAGTATTGGTTGTGATTTGGTGATGATGGTCCTACTGATTTTAATGCTGGCTGCTGCTGCTGCTGTTGTTGTTGCTGTTGAGCAGTAAGAAAAAGTGTGGTATGTTTTTAACACAATAATAGATAAGACAGAGACACACACACAAACACACACATGTTAACTTAAGCCTTTGTGTTTGCTTTGCAACATCTTCTTCCTATTTTATTATTGTCGAGCTGTTGTGGCTTGCGAAGTTGTGTTGTACTTTTGTGTAGAGGACGGAGAAGAGAACAGACAAGAGCCCACAAGAAGCGAAAAATCCCTAATATTTATGCCAGTATACCACCACCACCTAAAAACTAACACCTAAATATATTCGCTTTTCTTCTTTAGATAATATTGTTACTTGCTGCCAGAGAGGATGATGATGATATGATGATGCATACATGCACATTATCGTAATAACAATCCACCTTGCTTCATTTCTAGGTATTGGGAACGTTCATATAAAATGTCGTGTTGGAAACAATACACAGGAACGGTGATTGTGATGAGAGCTATACTTTTAGGGATGAAAAATGCACTTGTAAAATTTTTTTTAAATTTTTCTGTGAAGATGGGCTTCTAAAAATATTGCAGAAGAAAAAGATTGATTAGGCTGGTTCTGTTGAGGGTGCCGTTTTTTGTGTACAGCAACTTAATTTAAGGTTGCAGTTAAAATGCACAATAATAATAATAGTTAGAAAAAAGGACAAATATTTTATTGGATTGTGGTACCACCTTATTACTGTCGTTTATTACTGCTGCACACAGGTTACGATGATGATGATGTTGTTGTTGTTGTTTGATATGATGATCGTCGTCATCGTTCGCGTTGTCATGATGACGATGATGAATCATAAAAAAAGTAAGAGAGCAGTGCCAGTGTAGTGGCGTGCTATTAATATGCAGTACTTTTTTGCATGGTTATAGTTAGTAGTAAAGTAAGTATTGGATTGAATGTTTTATTGTATGGTTTATAGTCCACCACCATAACCAGAAATAAATTACTGAGAGAAGAGGTCTTTATGGAGTGAATGGAATGATTAGAATTATTGAAAAAACAACAGGAACAAGCAATGCATGCAACAGCCATACAAGTGTGTTGGGTTGGTTGGCAATGAATGCACTGACTACAGAAAAGTTGGGCTTGTTGGAGGAGGATTGATGTTTGATGGAAATGGGGATGCTACTACTAAAAGTTGTTTGGTTGCTTTGTTCCTGGTTGCATTCATTGAGCGTGTTTGTAGAAAAAAGACGAAAATGCAAATAAATATATAATATGTATGATTATGCTATTTCATGCGTATTATTTTGCTGCCGCTGCTGCTATCACTGCTATTGCTTGATGCTACTACTATCATTCGGCAAGAAATGGAAAAGCTATCGAGTTGGAATGATGATGGGATATTGGAATAACATTGCAAGTAGAGATTTTGCAAATAGACGATTGAACAGCTTGTTTTTTTGTTTGAAGCTATGTGACGATGATATCGCGATGAGGAAGAACTGGAGGAGTAACGAGTAAAAAAGGACAAATTAAAAAGAGAACGGTGATGATGATGATCATCATCATCATCACCATCATCATCAATGTGTGGTGGTGGAAGCAGCAATGACGAGTACGATCAAGGAAGGGTTTACGTCAATCTCAAAATTTTACTTCATTCCTTAGTGTCATTCATTCCACAGAGACGACTACAAGCTGGTGTTGTTGGTGGTGGTTGTGTGTGGGAGTATCAAAAATAAGAAAGATGATGAAAAAGGCAAGACACTGTTCGATGCTCTACTTTCTTGTAAAAGAATAGATTTTATATACATGTAAAATTTGCACGGGTAAGTTGCTTGTTTGCATTGATGCTACCATTATTACATATTGTGAGTGGAGTTATCGATCTTTTATAAACCATTTGTTACAAAAAATTTAGAAAAACATGTAATCTTAGATTTATTTTTATGTCAATAAATGTCATTTCAATTGGTTTTATGGCTAAAACGATGGAAGTGTACAGAATAGGAATTAGTCTTTCTATTCGTATAAGAAGTGGATATACATATTCTCAAGTGCCTACCTTGCCCTTGTATGGGCAAAAATACCTTTGTTTTCCTTGGGTGTTCACTGGCTGTCCTTAACTTTACTACGTCATTGTGCCAAGGTTCCAAATACAACTGATTGCCAAATTGCGTCAAAATGTACCTGAAGTTATTAACTTGTCTACTATTTATAGTATAATATGACTAATCATCCATTTGATAAATTAAGCATTTCCGAATAAATTTTGGTACAAAAGACTTTTATTTTCATGAGTTTTTCAATATGCTAAAGACGAATATCACGTCTAGAGTTTAGAGATTAATTTCTTAGCGCTTATCAAACGTGCAAGTATTGGCCCACACTTTAAATATGAGCTTTGCGTCATTTGCGTTCGGCGTACACTTTTAAATTTATTAATTAATTTAAAATGAGGGTTAAAAATTATGTTGAATTTAAAAAAAATTGAAATATTATTAGTTGAAAAAACCAAGTAATAAATATTTTTACATTACGTCAAAACAGATTTAAGGAATATTTTGAAATATAGGAATATATTTTTTGGAATTTTGGAAAAATAATTTCTTTATGTGAATGATTAGAATGCGTTTTTAAAATTAAATAATGATTGTTTTTAAAATTTATAAATTATAATTATAACTGGAAGAGACAAGTCAGACAAGCAAGCATTCTTTTTAGTTGGCCATAATTGCCATGAGTCATACACCCCAAGTTCGCATATAATAGGAAACTTGTATCACTCACCACCATACCACAAACCAAACCTAATGTAGTAGAAATATACACAAAAGCAGAAAAACTAACTGTAGAAACAGGTAATGTGGCCGTTCAACGAATCGTGTAACTAATCTAATCAGCAAATAAATAAGGCCGTACGTATGTGTATATGATTATTTATGATGTCCACCGCTCAGTTCGGCGTTATTTGCTGGACAAAAACAACGATAACATATTAAGCAAGCAATGGGCAAGGCAAGAGGTCGTTGTAACCGGTGTGCGTGGGTTGGATACATGCAATATTAAACTTTAACATACAAAAGTGCAAGCTCATTTATTATGATCATCAGAAATTATGATAATTGTGAATTTCTGCAGACTTCATACATGATTCCAAAGCAAGTTCCTTGTGCTGCTTGAGAAAAGCAATTAGTCACAATGTAAAGATTCGTGTCTTTAATGTCTCAATGTGATAAGGAGACAATAGGATAATGAACAGGAGTCTTAATTATTAGCAGTAGAGCTCTTTCCATGAATTTGAAATGAACTGTAATAATATGCATTTTTTCACATTTTCTACCAAGTAGCTCTTATCATGCAACATGTCATCGCAGCAACTTGTTAATGAAATTGGTTAATAGTAAAACAAGACAATTTGACAAAATTTTTCAAGTCTCAGTTTAAAACGGACGAAATATGTCAGTTTATTTTTCTTGATTGCAATAACATTCATAATAATATACTTTGTTACAAAATATTTTTTGGTGTATGTATGTATACATTTATTATTATTATATGCTCTTTGTATGCTAATTTTTAAAAACAGTTCAGAACAAGAGAATAATAATAAAAGTAATAATAATACACGGTAATACACGCACATAATGTCTGGATGTATTACGATTACACTTTCAAAGTATATATTTCCAGCTCTCCAGAAAATGACTAACAACGAAACAGAGAGAGATTTCATTATAGATTTTAAACCAGTTATTTGGTGTATATAAACTTTTATATCTTCTATTCTACTACACAACTATTTAAACGGAAAACTAATACGAAAAATTCTTGAAAATTTGCCGTTATGTCAGTACACATTTTAAAAAAGAACCCATAGAGCTGCATCAATAATTTTAAAATTGGCAATATGAATACAAAATTAGGTTAAAAAATTACATTATACCATGTATTTCAACAATTATGAATGGAACATAACATATAATCCTAGTTTACAACCATCTGTATAATCAACAAGTCAATTGATATGTTACCTTTTCAGAATAGGGCTAATCAAACGCAAAAGCAATGAATTTAATGACGCACAAGTGAACTGTTAAACAGTACAGTACTTGTAAGTAAGGCTGATTGTTTTTTTCGGTTTTTTCAAATATCAATGTTACATTCTTCAATACGCGTTTTGAAAGAGAGATACAATCAATTCTCCGTTAAATACACTCACAACGTGTCGATTGTTGAGTAGCTTTAATAGCACATTCAAGCGATTAAATATTCAAAGTACAGCATACAAGAAGGAAGAAACAAGTTAGTGACACAACAAGAACATACGAGATTAAAAAAGGGACAATCTGTCAAGACAAGACGACAACACTATTACATAAATTACAAAATAAGTTTGATTCACTTTTTCATTTGGTCTATTATTTTATTTTGCATCACAATAGCATCATCATCTTCTGTAGTCCCTATTATCATTTTTATAATTTTAGCTCTAATGGTACAGGTCTGAATGATAACATCATAGCTGTATACTTTCTCTAAGTCGTTACTGTTAATATCGAGCGTACGTCTCGAATAGTCAATGTAGTTTGAGAAACATGCAAAATAATAATAATATGTCCTTTATAATTACTACGAACGTATCCAGGAAATTACCAATCATAACAATGAAACTTACAATTAGATGATGGCTTCGAGTAATTGACGTTCAACTAGTTAATTTATCATTTCTATTTTCTAGGTTAATTAAAAGCACTTGGGCGTGGAAGTGTCCATTGCCTCCGACGAAACAAAGTCAAATGGCGTGGATTGTTGGAGATTGTTGAAGGGAGGACGAAATATATTATTTCCTGAATGCTTACGGGGTGACCTAGCTCGGACGACGTGAGGTTGCTTTACATTGTCCTCGAGAACGGAAGGTGCAACGTAGGTAAAACCCTGGAGAGGTGGTTTACAAGATAGATATAATCT
>JAHZMT010004975.1:0-11058 GCA_027743785.1 Sinhomidia bicolor
GCCAGAAACAACTTGGAAAGCTACCTTTTTGGAGTGAAGCAAGCTGTTCAGGACGCTTCGGCGGATAAAATTAATGAGAGCGACAAGCAGAATATGATGGACAAGTGTAACGAGACAATGAAGTGGATGGATAATAATGCCTTGGCTGATAAGGAAGAGTATGAGTTTAAATTAAAAGAGTTGGAGAAAGAATGTCAACCGATTATGATGAAACTTCATGGTGGAGACGCCAATGGAGCTCCAAACGGATTTCCTGGTGGTTTCCCTGGAGGTGCAGCTCCCAATGGATTCCCTGGTGGTTTCCCGGGAGGTGCAGCTCCCAATGGATTCCCTGGTGGTTTCCCGGGTGGCGCAGGGCAAGGAGGGGGTCCGACTGTGGAAGAAGTGGATTAGAATTTTTAGAAAGATCAATTTTTTTATTCAAGTTACCTCTCTGCTCAAGCGCAAGTTTTTTTGTTTACTATTGTATAATCACAGTATTGTACATTTATAAATTTAATCCGCAGTTAAGTTAGAAAGACGGTATTTTTGTTATTCCAAGTTATAGATGAACTGTACAATGTACCACAAGTATCAATAGTCAGTTTTCCCTAACATTTTTACAGTAGTTTTGAATGATACTTGATATACCTACTTATATTACATAAATGTTAAGCTGATGTATAAGCCCGTAGTGTCGTACACTTCAATTCTGTTGATATAATTATGAATGTATAAATTTATAAAAATATTTATTGTATTAAATAAAGACTGAGTTTCTTGTTTAAATTTAAGCAAGCTTAAAAAAGTTGAACTCGTTCTTTATTTATTTCCTCTATTTTTTTCAACATTGTACTACTACTATTACAATGCATTATCCATAATTATTTTCATGTGGAATTTTGAAACAAAAAAGCTCATCTCATTTACAGAATAGTGGCTTATTAATAGCCACCTTTTCAAAATTAAGTATAAAATGACAATAAATTAGTAATTTGTTTATTTCATGTCTCATTACTAGCTATATCATTACTCAATAATCATCAATGCGCTTAGATATTTCGGATTCGGATGCAGCTTGGTTTGTTGTGGTCTTCTTTTGGTCATCAACAAATAATCTAACATTTGTGTCAACAACAAATGACGAAATCTGAACCCTATAAGAAAGCGCACTTACTACTAACTACTAACTATAAATAAAGCCATATGCCTTATTGTATAACCAAATAAGCCATTAGAAAAATAGATAAAAGACATGGAAAATTTTGTTGAAAATTTATGCTACAAAAAGTACTAATACTTATTGCATTTATGTTGTGTCCTGTTTCTGGCTAGAGAACTGAATTGACTCTAATCGATCGTGGACTATGGACATAATTATAAAATAATGCATTATTGCTCTATGTGCTCAAAAATATCTGCTTATCCTCTCGGTAATTTTTAATGCAACAAGATAAACTGATCAAGTGCATGCACTGATGAGAGCGCTCAAGCATCAGTGTACTTAAATAACGATTTGAGTTTAAAAAATAAAATAAAAGGTGCTCTTTACTTTCCGCTCCAACTTTCGTGTCATTTCTATTTACTGTTCAAAGCAATAAGTCGCACACACACTACACACTATCCTCAGTACAATAACATTTACTTTGTTTCTATTCAGACAAAATTGTCAAAATGAAGTCCATACATTCTGTACTAGCAGTAGTACTGTTGATTGGTTTCTCACTCACAACTACTGTATACAGTGTACCTTCCGTCCCACTTTCCCAAGATGACTTCAATTCTACTGATGTAGTTGACTCTGGGTTATTAGCGGTAACTAGAAAGTATTTAATGTGCAATTTAACTAGAGACATACGCAAGATAGTATTTTTCTCGATATAAAAATTTTACATAGCACGTTAATTGTTTAACAGATTGCTCCCGCTGCTGCTAGTGCAGCTGCTACTACTGCGTTTAAAACATTTATTTCATACCGACGCTCATCTTCCAGACATTTGGCCATGCTTATCAAAGTTTTACTAGAACAGAATAAAGTACCTGCCTACTTGGATGTTGAAGATTTGCAGGCTGGTCATTGGGATGACCAGCTCATGAATAACATTAAAGCAGCTCCTAATTTCATTTTTATATTGTCAAAAGGTACATTAGATAGGTGTATTAACGATCCCAGTTTCAAAGATGTTGTCCACCAGGTTGGTAAATTATTCGATTCGGAGTTTATTGATAGATTAAAATATGAATACCGATATATTTTGTTGCCAATATAAGAACATAAAGTTGTGAGTATTATTTCATGACTAAAATGTTTTGATAATTATTATTGGATCTACAGGAGATAAGAGAAGCGGTTGGTAATAAGAATAAAAATATCATTCTAATTGATGACGATTTTGTAAAGCCTGAAGGCAAACTTACACAACAAGTAATTGATCTGCTGACGAAGAAAAAGGTCAAGTAAGTATTTCAATACCTTATTTATTCTTACAGTTTCCTTGTATAAAACTTTAAATTCAACTTTTACATTTGTAAGTTGTTTTTACATTTTAATGCTATTTCATGATATTTACTGTAGATGGAATCCCAGCAAGGTTGATGAGACAGTGAAAGAGCTAGTCGGCTCCTTAAAAAATAGCCGCTAAAAATTAATTAAAATAACTAAAATGTTTCTTCATTGAACTCGTTGTAAACTTTGGTTCATTATGATAAAAATCAAATCAGTTTTAAATCATAAGTTGTCGATTTATTCAATTTGTACTCTCCTGATTTTGTCTTATTTAAAAACTTTATCGATCAAAAGTAACGGTATGAAATGAGACTTTTAAAATTTTCATAAATAACATGTTGACTTTTGTGTCTTTTCCTAATTTACCAATAATTCATTTTGCTCAACTTTGCATCTCAACCATCGCATGTGAATATTCACCCTTCTATAGTTTCATCGTTTATATCATTCATCAAATATGTAGGTATGCTACTACCGTGTTTTTGAGTCTGACGCTCGCTGTAAAGTAAACTTTTTTGTATGTACTTTATTATCTCATCCCACAAAAGTTTCTTAATTTTAGCCCAAAATGCTTCACAGGTCAAACTTTTTTGTGTTTGTGCTTTCGTGCGATAGCATAATATGCTGAGATCTCAAAACTTGTAACTAAAAAAAAACATCATTTAATTTAGCAAACTGGACAATTATTTAATTTGATCATTAGTCACGCTTCATCATTAAATTTCACAGGAAACAAATTGATCTTACCTCTTACAAATTGATCAAACATCACTTACCAAGTCGTCATCACTAAATTCTTGTTAAAATGTTCTCGGTTCTGGCAAGTCTTAATACATTAAACTTATAATGAATGTCATTACGTACTAATTATTACGTGTACATTTTTGTTCACCATACATACGTTTATTGCTTTCGTTTCACCTGTGCTGACTCTGATCTGATCTTCTGAACTTGCATTTTAAACGATGAAAACGATGACTAATTCTCCACTTAACAAACTACTATATGCATAATAACATTACATTTGTTAACCGTTGGTTTTGTTTTGTCATTTTTGTAATGTGTGAATTATGAAATCATCATCTTTTCAAACGTTTGTTTTCTGCTTTCTGTGTGATATTATCAGTGGAAAAAATGATAAGATATGTTTCCGTTGTGGGTGATTATTGGCAAATTTTTAGGCAATATTATATTACTTGCTTACGTGCATATACATATGAAAGTGGAGTAGGCACCTACATGAGTAACAAATAAAGTACACAGTAAAATATGCATAATATGTATTATATATTGTACAGGTAGAATCCATAATACGTGCATAAATATAGTTTTTCGATATCTCTTGTAAATTTTGGTACAAAATTGTATAGATACAGTATACAGATAAAAAAAGATCTCCAGTTGGCGTTTGCACGGATAAAAGTAAAGTAGTGCAAGGCGAAATATCATTTATTTTGTGCCAACAATATCGAAGCCATATTGGAAATCATAAACGAGCATTTGTTTTCTTCCACGTAAACGTTTGAAAAAATGACTTTTTGAAACTGTGGTTTGTGCGGATTTTGCTAAAAGTTTTTTTTAAAAAGTGCTAGCAATTAATAAGTGAAATACTTTATTTTGCGTCAAAATATGGCGCGTGTTAACTTGTTTTGTTTACGCAGTGGTGATGGCGTAGCCGTCAGACCATTAGCGAAATGTATGTTTCTTTTTGTTTTCGTGATCTCATTATCACTGCAATCACAAGCAGTTCAGGATGACCTACCGGAAGATGTGGAGTATATTCGTGAGTTACCTAATTAATAATTAAGCTTTTACATGTACCAATCAATGTGCATAAATAGCAATCATAAATGGCGAACCATTGAAATACCCATAAAAGTTTCCATCTTGTGCTATTTCAAATAAGTAATTTCTTTTTCTCAATTTCTGGTAATGTGTCCTCCATTCACCATTTGAAATTTTCAGTTTTACTGATAGTCTGTAAATGTTTTGCTGATCTCGAGATAACCTGAAATTGTAAAAAATTTAGTCCAATAACAGAAGAGATGAGAAAATTCATACTTATCTATCTATTATTAATCGCAGGCAAGCTTAAGTCAACGAATATGTATTGTACCGGACGCTTATTCACACCTTTGTTTATCCAAGGTTTATAAATGTGAAATCGAATGGAAAGATAAGTTTATGTTCACTCATAATGTGCAAAAAGTAGTATTTGCATTCAAAGCATCACATCATCGATCTTGTTTTTTATCATTTTGAGCGTCAGCTCAAGTGATAAGGGTATATAATGAGGTCACCGCAACTGAAACAAAATCTGATTCATGGTTATATTTCAACTGTTTGTTCCAAAAATTGCATACATTATTGTAATATAGTTTATAACTATACCCTAATGATACATAGTTTCAAAGTTGCCCATTTTACACTTCTTAGTCATCATCATTTTTAATACAAGTGGAAGAGATTATGTGTGTATGTTACAGTAAACGAATTTTTAAAGATGGATGACAAAATGATACAATCTGAAATTCTTAGTTAATAAGTAAATAAAAACAAACATTTTAAATTATTTGTTTTGATATAGCTTCTGGGCCCTTAACAATAAGTGGAAAAGCTGATCCAATGATGTCAAGAATAGACCCTTTAGATCCCGATGATCCACAATCTGCCCGACAAATGTCCACAAACTACATTCTAAATCCAGCTCGTCTCGAACAAATTCGTTCCGAGCTTCTCTACCCATTTTATGATCAAGGCGGTCAAAGTAAAATTGGAGATTACCAAGATCACATCAAAGACAATTCACCACAAGTCACCAAGCATTTGAGTTTCCTTTTACCTTTCTTTGGTTTCGGTTACAATTATACCTGGGTTTCGATTCATGGGTTCTTGGCGTTCAGCGATGGACCAACTTTATCTCCTACATATCCTCTGACTTTTCCAATTGTTGACTATCCAAAGCAATCAGATCCATCTTTTATTGGTCCTTTCTATTCCAAATGTAAAATTGGAGAGTTGAGAGGAGATGAGTTAGATTCGAGAAAATCCGGTGTTTATTTTAGAAACGAAATGAATTTGATGGGGAGGACGGATCAACTTGGAGTGGAAATTCGAGAAAGGTTAAAATGGGACATTAGAGAGGGTATTGTTGGGTCAGAATGGTTTGAGCCAAGACATGCTGTGATTGTTACTTGGAAAAATGTTACCTTTGCTGGTGGTACCATTCACGCCAGAAAGACGGTAAAAAGAGCTAACTCCTATTCAAACTCCAATATGTCTTGTTTTACCGATGTCATAAGTTCAAATTTTTATCAAAAATGTCTTTAGACAAATACCTTCCAGTTGGTTCTTGCGACTGATGAAACGAGGACTTACGCTATGTACAATTACAAGCATCTTGGCTGGACGACACATACGGAAGCCGGTGGATCATCTGAAGATGGAACAGGCGGTACTCCTGCATTTGTAAGTGCTTTAAACTACGATAGGAAATAAGCGTCTCTTCTCATGTCTCCATTTAGACCTTTCCTTAAATATTGTTCATAATACACAGATTGGTTTCAACGCTGGAAACGGCACACGATCTTTTGAATACAAGCCGTATTCTCAAACTGCCAAATTCTTAAACATTCTGAACAGTGGAAATGTAAATAATCTTCCAGGACGTCATATCTTTAGAATTGATGAAAAAATCATGCCTGGCCAATGTATTCCTGAGATATGTATGTGTTTTGATTATTTTCACTTCAAATTATTATTATCTCATTGTATGGGTAAGCATCCATTTTCATTATTCGTCTCTCCTTCCCCCAAATAGTCGACATGGCCGCTCACAAACAGCTACTATCCTTTGCCCCAGAAAGCGGAAATCTACTCGGAGGAACTATCGTTAATGTGACTGGTCCCTGTTTTGACCGTTCCCAAAAAATTACTTGTCGTTTCAATACACTTCGTGTTCCTGGCGCTGTCATTGACAAAAACCGTGCAACCTGCATCATGCCCCGACTTTTCGCTACCGGCTATGTAGACTTTTTCGTTGAAGTTGATGGTAGCAATGATCTCCATTGGAAAGGAAAATTTTTGGTGGAAACGCCCTTTACTGCCCCTGAGCTAGTCACATTTCCAAAGAATGAACATCTTGAGAAGGAACCTCAGCAGTTGTTAATTAATTGGGATTATAAGAATTTAACTTTAGATAAGAATACACCAGTGTCCATTACCCTCTGGGGATATAGAGAACATACCATCAATCCTGAAATAACTTTTATGAGTTCCTTAGCTGATGGAATTCCTAATAGTGGAGAATTTGTTGTCAATCCGAAAGATTTTCATAAAAAGATGGAGAAGTGGATGTTGGACTACGAAATAGGAATCATCTCGGTGAACATTACCTACCCTAGTGACAGCCTTGGTATTCCTTTTGAACCTGTGCTATGGAGTAGACCCATTCCACTTTCTTGGTACTTGCTACCTTCGTGGAAAGACAAGCATGGAAGATCTTGGAGCGAGAAAATGTGCGAAAAGTGGATCACGCGGGATAGGCTATTGAAAAATTTTGCTTCTGATGTAATTATTTTAATTACCATTCCTATTGCTTTAAATTCTCTAATCTGTAAATATAAAATAAATTTTTTTACAATTTGACAATATCATTTTTATTTAGCTTCCAATTTGTCCATGTTCCATTGAACAAGCCTTAGCAGACAAAGGACGATTTTTGCCAGATCAAAACTGTGACAAGGACGGAAAAGTAACCAACTGCTATCTAAACTCGGGCGCAAGACATTGTGTTCGGTCTGCAATGCCAACGTAAGTAGTAATAATAAAACAGGAGGAATTGGGAGAGTAGTAGTATTTATACAAGAGTACCTTATGCAACAACAATTCATGTTTTCATATAGTCGAAGTGGGTCAGGCCAGCAGTGTTGCTACGATATGCACGGTTACTTGATGATGACCATGGACAACAGGTGGGGAGGTCGTCCTGGAAGAGCTCATGATTACGGTCATATTCCTTGGAATGAAGCTTCATGACTTATCTGGTAAGTATGTAATAGGCTTTTTTGAATCTAAAGTGCATACCTATGTAGATATTTAAGAATTTAAACGATTGTCATAATCATTTTCTCAGAATCAAACACGAGGTTTATTTGGCAATTGGAGCGGTACAATAGATGACGACCTAGTGCTTCCTGACGGAACACTTGTTTCGCCTGGAAATAACAATTTGGAAGCAATTCACAATCAATTTGCGATTCATTGGATGCTTGATGATAAAGACACGGACTACAAGGGATACTCACTATTTTATCATGAAAATGGCAAAACAAGTTCTAGCTATAATAATAAAACATTCCGACCCGTGATGTACACAGACCTCAGGCAAATTATACCTTACAACGTGTAAGTAGCAAAGCTGTTATAAGAATTACATTTATATCAATAACAAAATAAGACAACACGTAATCATCATGAGTATTCTTTTTTTTTTTACAAAAAATAGGACACTGTCCCCTGAAGAAGTTGAGGACTTTTGTGGCGAGTCCCAACCGTGTAAATACGATTACAGTGTGACTCTCAATCGTGAATATGGTCATTGGGCGAAATATTATCAAAATCAATTTGTTACTTTGAAGGAAACTGGACTAAAGCCTAGTTAGTATTTTACATTTTTACATTCCTTTTCAACATCACCATTTCATTTAATTTACAATAATTAAATATTAAATTATTTAATATCATGTCGTGCTTCTGCTTTGTTTAATAGTTACTTCCTGCGGAGCCTTAATGACGCCTATTCACGGAAGAAAAAGTACATTCAAGTACACACCAGGCACCAAAGTAGAATTTGATTGTGATCCAGACTTTGTTCTTGTTGGAGAACGGCGCAGAGAATGCTTGAGTACAGGAGAATGGAATATTCCTACAAAGGGCACCGGAGATCATAGATCGGAGGCTGAGTGGTTAAGTTGGAATCCGGCTCGTACCACAAGATGCATAGGTAACTATAATTTTTTACTTGCCTATTTAATTGTAATTAAATAACTAAATATGTATAATTTCTCCCATTTATAGACTTTAAATTTCATAAAGTTAGGCTGTGCAGTTGCTTTGCAGTTTTGTATCATGTGTTGTTGTAATACTTGTTATGTGTTGGCTTTTAAAAATATTATAGTACAATTATTTATTAAAATCCTCCCAAATGTGTATTTTCAAACAACTGGATAAGAAAAAAATTGCTAAGGAGGATTTTTTAATCCTGAATGTGTACAGAGGAAGGAGAGCATGCGGCAGTTGCCAGTGCAAAAACGGCCGGAATTGTCCTTGGGATTCTCTTCCCCATCTTGATTTTGGTTGTTTTTCTCATTGTCTATTGTCGACGAATGTACGACGAAGACACAAAACCAGAAGTATTTTACACCGACAAACTAGCTCCAGTGGGTGGGGGAGTTGGAGGCAATACCGGAGGAGCTGGACGCAGTGCACCTACTTACATAAATTATAGCAGACAATCCAGCGACTCATCACATCCCAATGGAACAAATGTAATGAGCCCAACAGGTAACAGAACATTACCAGAAACAACGAATTCTAGACTTCTCACCGCCGCCGCTCCTCCTCCACCACCCCCTCCACCCTCAGCAAGTGGCAGCAATGCACAACGAAATGGAGCAGAAACCGTGTCGAGAACACCAATGATGGAAAATATGCCCATTTTAGACGGCTCCCCACGATCATCAAGATCATCTCTTAGCAGAGGTTCCTCCAGAATGACAGATGCTTCCTCCTCAACTGGTGGAAGAGATAAAAATTTAAAGGGACGACGAAGGAAAAGTTCAGGGAGTGGATCCAGTGGTAGAAGAGGCTCTCGGGGAACACCAATGACGCCAACAACACCTGTTGGAGCTACCTCTTCACTAGTGAAAGCACCTATAACAACAGCAGAAATACCGAGCGGTTCAACAAATGAACAGCCTCAACCAGCAGCCTCGCCTAATCAGCAATATGATGCAGTTTACTACACTGGCGAGCCCATTCCAGGACGACCAGATCATATTGAATTCAGAGATGAAGTAAATGATAGTGTTGGAGCTGGGCATCGCCCTGTTGGAACAGGAGGAGCATCCTTTGCAAGTGGTCTGCCTAGACGACAAGATTCAACTACCTCTGATGATAACCGCTCTTATGTGTCATCCACTGTAGCAGTTTAAATTAGTCGATAACAATATCAATCCCAACTGCTGCGTACAAACAGCAACACACCAAAGACAATAATCACATCACATCCATAACCACTTCCGTGTGATTTATGCATTATGTGTAGTAAAACTAGATAGCGCTATATTTAACTCTATGCTTGCATTGGCGGACGTACCCTGAAAATATTTTATTTTATACTTTGTTTATCAGATAACTACACTATTATTATTATTATCAAAAATCATATATATAAATATTATGTAAAAGCTTTGTATGTTCAATGACTAAATTTTAGTCAATAAACTTGTGTTGTGCGTATATACATTAAAATAACTATTTGATAACTTTAACATTGTCATCGCTTTGTGTTTGTTCGTTTCTTGCTTTATTTAAAAAATTCATAACACATAACTATTATATGCATTCATTATCTCATAATATGACAACAATAAAATTATTTTCAACCAAACGTACTATCGTTTAGTATGTAATAATAAACTGTAGATCTACATGGTAGATATATTATAATTATTAATTCTCTTATCTTGTTTTCAGAGGAGGGCGAGCATAGCGCTGTTGCCACTGCAAAAACTGCCGGTATTGTACTTGGCATTGTTATGTTCATTGTATTTATAGCTTTGATCATTCTTGTACTCTGGAGAAGACGAAATCGGGATGAAAATATCACGGCCCCTCAACCAGCTTACATGTAAGTGATAAATAATTTTTAAAACTAATTTTGCAGAATTTGTGTTTTATTTAGAAAAATCGGTTTTCATATTTAAAAAAAATATGACGTGTGTACTTTCAGTGGATCCAGGGACATCAAAATGACAACGATGTCTACACCAACCGTTGTGAACCCTCCACCTTTGCTGCAATCACGCGGAGATATTGAGAGGAAGGAGTCATCAGCTTAAAGATTTCCAAAATATATTTTTTTCTGTAATACTATACAGTGCAGTATACCTTTAGAACCTTGCTCCGCATAAAATTGTAACATTTGAGAAAACTGTATAAACACCTACGAAAGTGTTTTTGTAGACATTGAAAACATTGAAAATGAATGACAACTTTTTTTGTTTGGCGAGAATTCACAGTAATAACGTTGTGAAAAAATAAAAGTACAATTATATATTTATGTATTATATTCAAAACGGTCAGTTCATCCTATTTTATTACGTATTAAAAATGCTAAATGTAATGTAATGAAACTACTTTTCTTATAAGATGTACTCAATAAATAAATAATTAAAAAGGTGAGATACAAAATTAGTGGGACTGTATAATTAATAAACCGTTCAATCGAAATATAGAAAAGGTAGCGAAAGCAGAGTAGTTTTCTAACTGTCTTAACGTACAATTTGTCG
>JAHZMT010004976.1:0-12199 GCA_027743785.1 Sinhomidia bicolor
TTACATAATACAATTTTTCTACTTTTACAGATGTATTTACAGTAAGTATTACTACTTATTGACAATATACTATAATAATAATAACAATATATTTTACACGTATGTATCTTTTTATTACATATTCGTATTTATACCTGTAATCTTTTTTTTTCGTTAAGTATGTATTGGTATCGACATGAATTTTCTCTTGGACCTACCAGCAGCAGCAGCAGCAGCAACAACAACAACAAAAACAGCAAAGTATGTAGCAACACTATTATTTGTTGTTAGTAAAAAAGCCATTTATTGCATTGACTACTTTCTGAATTATTTATGGCAAGGAATAATTGATAGTAACTTTGAGTCTCTCAATAGATACATGTATGGATGTATATAAATGTATTTGTTGGTCTACATTTCCAAACAACCATCAAACTATCTTGGCATACATGCATTTTTTTTCTTGGTCGTTGTTAGGATAGCTTTATGTATGTACATATATGTAATGGAGTGCATGGAAGAAGAAAAAAAGCAGAGTGCGTCCTTATTTTTTAATGCTATTCTTGCTGCTACTACAACTACTTATTACAATGTACTGCCAGCATATTATTTTTGTTAGAGTTGTTGTGTGATGGTGTCATGCTGCGGAAACCTGAATAACATTTAGAAGAAAAAAACAGAAAAAATGTATTGAATGAGAGAAGTTAGCACATTTTAAAAAGTAACCTTGTCCAGTTTTTGGTCATCTTATCAGAATGATTTATGGCAAAAAGTGACTTTTTGAGTGGTTATTCAATTCGATTTATCTTGAAGAATAAATAACGACGTTAATGACGGAATTTGTGAAATTGAATACATGAAAATTGCCGATTAGCACCTGCACCGTCAGCATTCTCTCTCATGACCAAAAAAAACAAAAAGTTTGGCAAACGTCCCTTTATTTTACTCATTCTTTTTTTTATCAAAAGACGTAGGTATTTTCTACAAGTTTGGTAATAGAACTAGTGGGCATTTATAGAAAAATTGAGAGGATTTTCATGAGAGAATCGAGACTAGAATTATGTGCGTGTCATGCAATTTTAACACGAGATGAAAAACACACATGAATAGTATGTAAGAAAAGAATTGCTTTGGTTAAAGAACGCGACCTTAAAAATACTGTTGAGACCAACCCCGCTCACATTAATTATTTCTATGCCCACAGACATTTCAATTTATAATTAAATCCGTTTTCTCCTAATGAAAAGGTAAACGGAGTCTACTTATCGACCCGAGAAAATGTAATAAAAGTGGATTACTAGAATTTGGGACAGGGTTGACGTGGGTGGACGTAGTATGTACGTAGTGGTGTCATCGTTATTCACGCAATTTATAAATAATGCAAGCACTCTCGTAATAAAAGTAATGCATGGAGGCATACTCAATTACAAAAACGACAAGTTACACGGAATTTGTTGTCTTTCAAGGAGAAAGACAAACACTCGGGGGAATGCAATACATTGCTTGGCTTGTTGTGTGAACTTCAAAGTGACCGACATTAACTTTTCCTTTCCTTTTTCACCTCTCATTATCATATTTATCAGTCTATGACCTTTCGATTTTCTTTAGATACTGTTCTGTCACAGCCAGCAAGCCAGCTATCATCATTAAAATGGGCCTCTCTCCTTAAGTACGTGCTTTGGATAACCAGTGGTACTTGTGTAGCAGTGACAAAAGAGATAGAGAAACCTTTTCGTAAGAGTTTCATGTAGAATAAGCCAGCAACAAGAATATAAAAGCCATGTTTTCTTGGAATACTAAAGCGTGAGATGATGGCAGACTTGAGTTAGTGTAGTTGTTGTTGTTGCTGCTGCTCTTACTAAAGCTTTAATCAGCACATTAATGTTATTCTCTTTAGAGTCATGTTCCAGTTACCATATCACATTCTTCTTTTCTTTAAAAAACACACAAGAAAACGGTCAACTTTCTTTCAGTATAAGAGAAACAACGCTGTGTAAAAAATGTAGTAAAATATCATCATCAGGAATGCGTGTAGACCTTTGCTTCCACAAACACAAACAAACAGAAGCATGCAACATTTAAAAGGGCACACTCACTTGACCAGGAACATGTCTTGTTCTCGAAATACTTTAGCTTGAAGGCTTTACCCTAAAAGTTCTTATAAGTATGTAGGCATTTCCTTTGACTTTTTTCTCTACTGATAACATAGAGAGAGAGAGAGAGAAAAAAAAGTCCTTTTGTCAGTTGAAAATTAGTCCTGTTGTACCTCTTTTACAATCATCAATTTCTAACGTGCAAGAGTCATGTCCGCTAAACACCAACAGTAATGTTTGTTGCCAATGAAACGTTATAAAAAATGTAGTGATGGTAAAGGATCCATTCTTTCTTTTGTTCCAGTGATCACGATGTGTATTCTCTTGACTAGTAATTCTCTTGATTCCTCACATAGTATACATTCCAAACTCGACCAAGTAAGAAAAAAACGTGGAGAATGACCATCATTCTCAGAAAGAAGAAATATCCTTCTTATACATGCTCATATTAGTATTATATATTATTATGCTAAAGTAAATACTTTACTTTTTTAATACGCACGCACTCTGGTCCACTGCAAAGCAAAGAATAAAAACCAGATGTAGGCCGCCGCTCATAAACGTTCTTCTTGTTTATTTTTTTCTCTCTTTCTTTTTTTTTCTTTCTACAACTTAGCAGAGAAATGGGCAAAAGTATAGTCGGTGAGTGGGTTCTCAATCTTCTTTTTCACCTCACCTCACATCAATTTTGTAATACCAGGAATACTACTAGTAGACGATATATACATGCAACTACGTATGCTTTTAGGGGATGGAGCAATGATCAAGCTTAATTTTACCACTACTACTACTACTCGTCTTTAAAAAGAAAATTCAAATTCTTTAGGGATCAACGGGAGAATAAAAGCTGAATGCGTTTGTTAATGCGCTTGTGATGCAAATGCTCATGTCTCATTTCATGATCATCATCATTACATGTCGTGGTCTCACCAAGGTAGAGAGTTATATTATTATAACTTTTCTGCTATTTGACTTTATCTGTTTGGTCAAGGAGTTCATATATTTATAGACGTGTACATTTATAGTTTATTATTGTGTTTCAGCAGCGTCAACTTAAAATCGTCTAAAATTCTATTTTATAGCCTTCTGACATAATGTACAATATTTATTAAAATTGGGAAAGAAATAATGATAATTTTTTTTACAAATTTGTCTTCATTGCTTAAATACTATTATAATTTTATTTTTAATTTGGAGAAACCATACAATAAAATATGCAGCAATTACATGTTCTCCCACAGTTTATGCCACAGTTTTACCATAGTTGGAAGAGAAGTTATAGTAAAAAATAAATTAAAAGCTATGAAGAGTACAGCTGAGGAATTATGTGGAATATTTGCTTGAAATGAAAGGAAAATGTGCTTACGGACTAGTCTTCTGGACAAAGTTAGATAGTTGTTGTTATATGGACAGAGGGCAAAATGGTTAGTAGATGCAGGAAAAAGCAACACTAAAAAAATGAAAGGTATCAACCTCAGCACGTACTAAATGAGAAGTAAAAATGCGTAGTAGTAGTTGTGGTCGTGTAACTTTTTTAAAGAGTAGGCAAGGCACGCATGACGATGATGATGACCATAATGTGAGTTAAATTGTAGAATAATAACCGAAGAGCATGTTCAAGTGTGTTTCTCCAGAGCAGCCAAGGAAGAGCTGCCTGAGCTGGACGAAATCTCGGTCACCATCATTATTGTAAGGAATTCCAGAATAAACCATTATTTTGTCATTTATCAGGAATAGTATTGTTTCATGTTTCAAATATGGCTTAAAAATTCTACTTAAATGGCTCTTCTTATTACTTTCTGGGAGCTGTAGAGCAGAAAAGGGAGAGAGAGAGAGAGAGAGAAAGAAGAGGGGCCAAAGATGCACAAACATTTTTGTACCTACAAACAACATGACAAGACGGGTGTGTGTAAATATGAGTCTCTTGCTAATGGTAAGTTGACCAAACACACAGAGCAAAAGGAATTATTTATGGCTACGTGTTGTCATACGGTTGTACGTGAAAGGGAAGATTTATCTTAAAGAATTAGGGATGCCTATCTGTCATCTCTAAGGAATTACGTTACATTCACACACACACACACACACCACATACAGATTTTTTTATTTTTTCGTCTTCTTCGTCCTCACTCTCTCGCTACACTTTTTTGAACCTGCCTTGTTATTTACACGTTTACACAGAACCAATTACCAGATTGTGTACAACGCACCGTAACACAACTGGAATAGCAATCACATCACAACCAAGCAAAGATTTTTTCCAGTGTTCTACCATTTTCATATTCCATGTACATACAAAGCAACGGCAGTAGCAGTATGCCCATTAAACTTGCTAGCAGTGCTCCAGAAATGCGCTTGTCGTTGTATTTTTGCACAAAGAGAAATTGAATTACTCACTTGAGTCATTGAGAAGTGATCCCAATTTATGGTCTACCTTTTTTAACCAAATTATTAGCATACCAAAGTAAATTCTGTCAAATGTTCGTTGCACAAACATGGAAGGTCCTAATAAATATGAGGTGGGTACAACGCTGCTGCTGCACATTACTTTTACAAAGGGCATCATGTAGTATTATGTCTTATAATTATATAATATTCATAATACGCAAATAGCTCATTTCTAATTCCTGTTACACTGGAGTAGGTAATAAAGCTGAGCGTGTTGGACTGTAGCCACGCCTTTACCTAGGTAACGAAGAAAGTCATAAAAATCGTCTACCAGAGAGAAGTCATGAATAAATAAATGAAGCATCACCTGAGTTATATGACATACCTACCCATTACATGCACACATTTTTTTGTCTAGGCAAAAGGCATACATATATGAACAAGCACAACTCTCTCACTCGTACTATTATAGCACTCTACCCATACAAAAAATGCCATGTAACATAATAACGCAGTGCAGGAAAAAGAGAAAAAGAGATTTGTATCGATTCCGCCCATTTATTTTATGCAAACAACTTAAGTCGTTTTACTTACTGTAGTGTTGTTTTTCTCATGCTAAATTACTTCCTAGAGAGTCCTTAATGATCCCAAATCTGATATCTATGAAACCATAAATGTATCCCGTGTACGCCTTGCATACTACTACTACTACTGACATAGTACATTGTACGTCAATAAGCGCTACCAACACCAACAAAGCCATGCCATCATCATCATCACAGAGCGAACAGCAACACCAACAACAACACACGCTCCGAGTAATTGTTAAATGTGTTTGGTGCATGTAAAAGTTTAACCATCATCATCAACAACATCATCCGAGTAATATGTAGTAGGTTTGTAGTAACAATGTTATATGGTGTTGACGACGACGATGACGACGGTGACCAAATTGTGCTTTTACTCCAACAAACATATATTATGTCATCATAACATTATATATACACACGTTAATACATACAGCATGCATGCGTACAATCACTGTTTCCTTTTCCCATTATTCTGGCATCCATGTATACCTACCAACTGCTTTTGTTTTTCTGAGACAGTAGGGCAATCCACTTTTACTCACTTGTATTTTTTCGACAATATTATGACTTGAAACAGGGGTACACGTATATTGTGCCATTCATGCCACCGAGTAACATTACACGAGAGTTTGTTTCATTATTCTAGGAAAAGTTAAAATATGACCTTTCAACTAACAGAATGGTTTTAAAAGTTTGAATTTTTTCTCTGAAATTTAGCAGCGCGTTCATGTTTACCCGATAATATGTATACTTTGGTAATATAAATATCAAGTTGATATTATCAACTTGTAAATGCCCGATTAGAGAAGAATATCTTCTTCTGTGCCGTTCTCTATGAGATTGGTGGTTTTTTTTTTTTGTTTTTGCCGTCCCATCATAGAAAAAAAGAATGCTTCCTCTCAAGTCAGCACATTACATGTCGCCCTTTCATTTTCCTGTCGTCTGTTAAATATGAATATTATTACCTACTGAGCGGCCCCTGCTTTACTTATTTATTCATCTCTTCTACACTACAGGCATACTTTCAGGAGAAAAATTTCAACCAGATAGATAGAGTGCTTATCGCTGAGAGAACATTTCACTTCCTCTCAAGTACAAATCCATTGTTGTCACAGTGTAACTAGACGACGAAAAGTATTTGACCCGCAAAAAGATCCCTTTCTTTTAGTTTTATCGTGTCTTCAAATCTACAGTGGAGACTAGTTCACAGGCTTGTCCTGTCCCTAGTGATTCACGATGTTTGTAATGAGACTGAGGGCATGCTTTGCTTTCCACTCTTTCTAAAAAATATAATAATAATAATAATAATACAACTTTTCAAATGAGAGCTCACTCTCTAAACGTACAGAACAACGTAGTAACACTACAATACTTACTAATGTTGCTATCATCATCTCAGTCAGCGATGAATAGTGAACAAACTCAGTAAGAACCTTTTTTTACATTTTTATGCCCTTCATTTTTGTTTCAACAAAATTTTCAAAAGGGAAACAAGATGAAAGGGAACAAAACATTAGCGGACAGAAAAATCCATGGGTTGTGTCCACACAGCCATAACATTATTTTGTAAACGAATTCATTGTAGAAGGTGGTAAAAATCACTTTGAAATTATAAGTGACAAGGACTACCCATGAAGTTCGTTTCTCTATTATCATCTCTTTCAGTGGTCCATGTCATATCTTATGAGCATCATCATATCAACTTGTCTCAAATATATATTACCTACGACGAGCACACAAGCAAGCTCCGTTTTTTCACGTATTTGTTTGTTTGTCTAAAAAATATGTATCTTTACTCTTTTTAAAGCTATTAAAAGAGAATTACATGATGGGATGATTTGTGGTAATAAATTATTTTACATGCTTGTTACAGCCAACTTAAGCACTCAGCTTAATTTTTATGGCATTTCAAGCGGTCGTCTGCCTATTGAGTACGACATGCCAGAGAAGAAAAATAAATGCAAAAAACCAACCGACCAATTGTTTCAAGCAGTTATGATGATGGCACGCCGAAATTGTGTGGAAAGAATAAAATAATTTTAATACAGAATGAAGGCCCGTTACAAAAAGTACAACTGCTAACAAATAACTTATATTTAAAAATTACGAGATGAGTTGTGCAAAGTGTTGCAGACTGATGGTTTAAAGTATACAATAGTATAAACAAACGGTGGTTTATGACTTTCCTTTTTGTAATTCTGCACTCTCAGGTAATAATAATGTGGTATATTCATTCCCTTCTTTCCTATTGTACCACTGCATTTTACGCTGACTGATGATGTCTTTCAGGGAAAGAATGTACTCTTACAATATTGGTGCAGGCCATTATGTTCCGCATGTGATATGTCTTTCATGAGAGCAAGTATGAGAAGTAAAAGAAGAAAAAGGATCTTGATGACGACGGGGTGGTAAAAAGATGTTCTTATTGTCATTTCGTCAAGGTGTGTGCATATTGTATATATACAAACTTGCTGGCTTGTCCATAGGTATGCATGTATGTGTATACTTGTGTAACTTTTAATGGTTAATGACATTAAGGTTTGCCGAGTACATTTTCCAGCACAACCTAATTTTATATCAAGTAAGAAATTCCGGGTAACTGCGCGCGCTCTCTCTCTAAACATTCTTAAAAAAGTCATTATGACTTCTTAAGGAGACCACATTATGCTTATTAATGGAACAACTGCGTGCTTTACTATTACTACTACCAATGTATTCAACTTTCAAAAAATATCCATTTACAAAGAAACTTACTTGTTCAAGAGCTAAAACGAGGAAGAATTTAACAACTTCATCTGGATAAAAAAAACCCCACCACCCATGCATATGATTTTTCAACTGATCAGCCATTGTTTGCCTCAGTATGCGGTTAGCTTATCATCAATCTTATGCCCACATGTAACAACAACATGAAAATTCATCTTCTTATCATACTACACACACACATTAGGTTACAGTCATTCTCTTCCGTTTTATTATAACAGGATTACTGTATTAAATACAAGGTAGGTAGGTTCATTTGTAAGCGAGTGAATCAGTGAATGTAACTTAAATTGCACTGTGAGAATAAAGAGATTAATCTCGCAACCTGAATGAAACAGTATCTATAGGTATTGTAGGGTTTCTTTTTATTATTAGATTTTTTTGTGTGCTAGTAGTGCTGTCAAAAACGGATCGATACAAAACATACATTTTTTAGAGCCATCATGCAAAAAAAGAATAAAAATATCTCCTACATGTACACACGGGCATGGTTCAGTGTAATAGTAGTAGTGGCTGTAGTAGTAGTAGTAGTACACACTGTGTAATTTCATTCAACCGACCTCATTTTCGCATGTTATTTTCCATCACATCGCATCCCTCGATCGCTACTACTTCTGTCACTGTTTGTTCTCATGAATGGTTCTTACTGTGCGCCAAACAGCAGCAGCAGCAGCGTACTCTCACCCGCATGCCAAAATGAATGCCTCATGTAAACATTTCATATCGGTAGTACCATCAGCATTTTTTTCATTGAAATAGCAGCAGCAAGCAGCACCTTCCATTCCTTCGTTTGCGACTTGTTGTGTAATGAATTAAAGTTTGTAGTTACTTTGTCAACAAAGAGGACGACGACAACGACGACAGTTTGCGTGAAAGAGAGGAGAAGGTGTGTTTCATGAAGGTATGTGTGAAGAAAAAAACAGACTTGTCTAAATAGTTGTGTGCCACGACGAGATACACACATTTTCAATTGCACTAAACATGAGCTTGTGTGATATTCGATGAAAGTTGAGAGGAGAACAAAAAGATGGAAGACTGATGAAATATGCAGATAACAAGAACATTTCATACACAGCCAAACTTACAACAGCACAAACCCAAATCTTATTTTTGCATCTTCAAAGCTACTTCACTGTACATAGCCACATGTAATGCTACTACAAACTTGTACAGTATAAATTTAGATAAATAATAGTACCATACTAGTACAGAAATGAAATAAATGAGTTTATTACTTTGAATGAAGAAAAAAACGCTGAAAATGAAATAGAAAAATGCGATGGAAAATTAAACATGGCAGTGCTGCACATTTTTTTCATGGTGCTTTTTTGCATCATGTTATTTTCACAAGTTCAACTGTCATCAAGATGATCATCACCCTCACCCACCATCACCACTACAACCACCACCTAACAGAATGTCTCCTCTCGTCGCTGCCATTATCAACAAATCATCATTTACCAAATGTAAAAGAGAGATGTGTAAAAAACGCTTTTTTCGTCAACCAACAAAACTGTTAAATAAATGTAACAAAGCTCACACTCATGATAATGATGATGATGATGACGATGAGATGATCATCAAAACATATAGATCACACAAATCATGCAAGCATTATTCTCATTACACAAATACACAGATGGATATACCCATGTTTGCACATCCACAGCTAATATAATACAACCCCAGCGTGTTTTCTGTTATCTCATCGTTTTTAGCCAGGCATTAAAGATTATACACTGGTTATGTACTTTGTTACCCCGTAATGTCAGGGATGACCGTGTGCGATGTGATGATGTGAGTAGCGGAGTTAGTTGGGGTTGTGTGTTGTGCATTATGCATCTAGTTAGTTACTTATCAACATCATCGCAGCTTATTTAAGCAAGCGTCAACTGTCACAGTAATAGAAGTAATAAAAAGCAAAGTGAGCCTTCCGGTGGATGAATGTGCAGAGATATGCATTATTATTATTATTATTACTATTACTACTACTATGTGTAAACCGAAGAGGAAGGTAATAGAGTCTGATGGAGAGGATGGATACAAGGGTGGTCGTGATGAATAGAGTATACTGTCGTTGTGTTGTTGCTTTTATGCAGCAGCAGCAGCGTCAAGGAAGAATAGACAAGGCAACTTGAGTGCTGTTTGTGATAGTAAATATTTTTTTCGTGGAAAAGTTATAGGAAACCAAACCAAGACAAGTATAAAGCATACTAAATATTTTCTCTCTGTAGAAATAACAGACAAGAAGAAGACAGAGGGAGAGAGAGAGAGAGACGAGCGAAAATGTTTGGTTCCTCAAGTCTAGTGCAAGTCTAGCTCTCTGGTAGATTTCTCAGAGAAGAGTCCTGCTGCATGGATGACACTAAAACGAAATGAAAAAGCCATATAAGTGCATGTCAAAATTCAATAAACGAAATTAGATCCCCAGTTGACGCTTCTCAACCTGTCATTTTATTCAACATGCTGGTATGTCAAGTCAACCCGTTGAGTTCCCTTGTCCTGTACTGTTGTCGGTCCTTTATGCATCCTTTCTAGGGAAAACATAGGCGGATGACGTGAAACTGGAAACTTACACTACATACTACTGCTAGCTACAATGGGAAAAACTGGTCTCTGTTCTTCCAAGCTTTCTAGTAAACATTTTATACACATATATGACTATCGTAATGTGAGCATTTTGTGGATGCAAAGTTTTTGATGATGCAAAAGGCGAATAGTTGAAGACATAGTGATTATTATTATTATTTTACTCGCTTAACTTGATCATTTTCATGTAAAACAGAAAGAACATGCCATGGAAACTTCCTACTTTCAAACACATATCAAGTCCTTTATCGGAATGCCCTCTTCTTATCTTACTCCAGCAGCAGCAGCAGCAGTTTATATAGTCATCCACCTACAACAACACCATAACTATCCATTCTCTGCCACAGCCACCACCAATCTTTCGATAGGTAAAGGTGCTAGTAATATTAACAGTAGAAGCGGATAGCAGTTCTTCCTGTGAATTTTCTTCATTCCGCCGCTACTGGGCAATTACATTAGAAAGAAAAGTTGATGTGTCAATGCTGATAATATTTGCTGTTAGACGTGTATTTACCAACCAATGTGTACATACACATATATACACACGAGCAAGAAGAAATGATGACACTATTACTACTGCTATTACGCGGAGATCTTGCAAGTCATTTAGCTTAGCCAACTTTGTAGAGAGATGCTAGAGAGTATAGGCAGATAGCTAGCTTTTATCATTCTTGAACCATCATCTCATAAAGAGAAAGAGCTTTTGCAGTAGAGAAGATCGTGTAATTTTTGGTAACCCAGCCAAGTTATGGTGATGGACGATTGTACAAATGACGGTTTTAGAGGATGGAAAGTAAATTTCGTAAGAGGAGACGTAAAAGGACGATAACAAATATCTAATCCTTTTTGGCGTATCATTATTAGTGATGGTGTGTGCGGTATAGGGTGTACATGTCTTTTTGTCTGATTGTTTGCATTTTTCATGTTTACAACAGCAGCGAATCAATTTACATATATATTGGCAAAGAATGCTGCGTTAGGTACTAGTCAAGAAAAGGTACAAATGCAATCAGGTAGCTAGCTATCCTTGCACACCTACCGACATGAATATATGTATAAACATATTATATATATGGTGTGTGTGTGCATGTATGTATTTATTTCACCGACACCAGCAGTAATGCTGGCTCCGGATGTGTTCTTCACAACGCTCAAACAACTCCCGGTTTCGATAAGTAGCACGTCTAAATTTCAACATTTTTCTTGTTTCCTTATTTCCGACTTGATGCTGCTATATTGAAATTTACTTCCCTCTTCCAATTATAAAGTTGCAATAAACAGAAAATAGAGGGACACGTGCACACTCTCTTGGGTAACTTTCTTTTGAATTTACACACTTTTAATAATAATAATAATAACAACAATGCTTGGAAAGTTGTCAACAGATACCTGTGCAAAAAATAACATCATGTCATTTCATTTATCAGACATGCACACATCAAATGTGTAAAAAAAGTACCAGGTGTAGGTACATACTATATATTTTCAAAAGAACTAACTTGGAGAACTACAACTAAAGATGAGACACGTATAAGAAGAAATGACGTCGAGTATTACTGTTCTGTTACACAGTGTAAAAGGATAAAATTTTGATACTTTCATGATGATCCCAAATCGAGAAACATGCATAATACACAAGTATCTATATGGTACGTCTTAACTTTACTTCTTTTCCTGAGTGAGCGTGCAAAGGAAAATGCTAACTGGAATGGCTCAATGAAAGAACAACTAAAGTGAATCTTCGGTTTAATGTCAGTTTCTCGAAAGACAGTTTCCAGATCTACACTTTGCTCGAAA
>JAHZMT010004977.1:0-10582 GCA_027743785.1 Sinhomidia bicolor
AAATGAAGTTGGGCCGTTTTTACGCGCTCACACAACATTCCATTTTCTATTTATTTTAGTTATGCTTGCCTGCTTAATTCTACAAGCAACACAATTCTACAAGCTTGTTACACTCAAGACTTTACGGATAGGAATGTATTTTTTTAGAAAAGTTTTCGAAGGAAGTTTATTGATTTTTTTTCAACTGTCTGGCTGGATAGTTTGCGAAAATCTTGTTATTTTCACAGAAGCTTCATTCCAGCAGGCATGTACAACAAAAGATAAATAAAATGCTGGTATTATGAGAAAGCACATTACATCATCAAAGGCATGCTGCTGTGTGGCTTGACAAGGGTTCGCACCGTTTTGGCAAAGCGAAATGCTAAAATGTTTGGTGCAACAAAAAAAACCGGCGTTTAGAATGCAAGGAATTATCACTTTTACAGCTAATTTGAAAACTAATATGGAGATAATCATCGTAAAGTGAGAAAACCAAACATTCATAAATAGAAGCAACATTAGCAGAATTGTTGTTTAGACACAAAATAATAATTTAAACAAACTATGCGCTTTATATATGTAGTTAAAAAATACCGTGGGTACCGTACCGAATGAAATTTATGATATATTGTCACATCCAATTCTTCATTAACGTATCCACTTGTTCATACTTGAGAGAGAGACATATGAATATAAAACAGCCAATTTTCTGTGAAATTGAATACATGAATTGGAGATTGTAGTACAAAAACCAAACAGCAGTTGCTCTCGTCAAAAGCTAAAGTCTAAATTAATCATTAACAACAACGCGGTCCACTGTCATACTGAACAATAACTAGTTTTGTGTTTGTTTCACTTGTTTTCCGCAGAAAATTATGTTTTATGTGAAGACCTGTAAAAACGATCAAATTTCCAAATTGCATAGTTCACAACAGTATACCTACTTCACGACGTATCCAAGTTAAGTAGAAAAATTTAAGAGAGCTTTTTTGTTCTTGACAGTTTGCCGTTGAAAAGGAAACATGTGAAGGAAAGGGACCACAACAGATTTAATAGTTTTTTCTTGGGATTGACTGGACTACCAGCATCGTAATCATCATCAGCACATCTATCTAAAATACATATAGATAGGTATGTGTGTGTACTTGTGCACAAGATATCCAAACAAAAGAATGAAAATTCCTTGGAAGCTGAGAAGGAAAACTGAAATAAGCTATAGAGCAGAAAAAACTGACTTTCTACACCGCTATCGCCACTGCTGCTCATATTTACTTGATAGAGAAATATATAGGTAATAAGAAATTTTTTTTTCATCCTCACGCACATGAAGAGATTCTTTGTACCTACTGACTTGTTTGAACCATATGAATGTTCATATAAGTAACATGGTGATGATGATGATGAAGAAGAAGGAAGTACAGGTATACTTAAGCACAATTTGTTATGGCGCACTTGTTGTTACTTACTACTACTATACATATACTTCAGAATTTTTGTAATATGAAAATGTTGAAAAGTATAAAGAATCAGCAGCAACAATTTATGAACAGCACATACCAATGACCGACGTCAAGAGAAAGAGAGAGAAGAAGAAGAAGGAAACCTGCTGTAACGAGGAGTGAAAAAAAGGTCCAAAACAATAATAACAGCATCAACCTGCTGCTTCCATATTTTTCTTATATTTATTTATGGTGTATTGGTTTGTTGTTGCTGCTGGTGGTGGATGATGATGGAAGCATATCCCTACTTCTTGTGAAGCAGTGTAAAAAGAAGCGCTAATAACGAGAAGCTCCTTTTTTCAGGGTCACTCTTGAAGAAGGTCCACTCACTCTCTGATGATAATATTTCTTATCTGTACTCTGCAATAAGAGTGCGTAGTAGAGGATACCTAGAGAGGTAACGAACAACATTGTATGAAGTCCTACAGATGATGATGGAGCTGATGATCATGATGACGATGGAGTGAAGCCGGTAAATTGAACAAGAATCATTCCTTGGGTTCATATCAGCAGAAGCAATGCACAGCACCATTTCCAATTCTTGGAAGCTCTCATGGTCCATCCGTATATACTTAACTCCCGTAGTTTTTTTTCTCTCTCAAAAAGTCAACTAGACAAGTGGAAGAGTGAGGATGGGATGGATGGGCCACTGCTTATTTTTATAATATGCTGGTAGTGCAGTAAGGCGGTAGACCGAAGGGTACATTATTATTATTATTGCTTTTATTTTGTTGTTATTACAGGAAAAATGCAGGCACAAGAAACAGATAGAAAGATGAGCCCTTAGCCCTTATTCACACCAACGCTCAACACTATGTAGGTAGACGGAGAGAAGATGAAGAAAAAAAAGTAAACCACCACCTCCTTGAAACAAGTGAGTGATTCAAACAAAAGTGATCGCTGGTAGCTTTTCTAGCAGCTCTCCGTGGAAGAAGGACGGTATCAGGCAAGTCATCACATCAACATCATCATCATTTTCCAATGCAATCCTTCCCTCTTTTTCTTCTTCTTCTGGCAATGCCTTATGCTTTCAACCAACATCTTAAAAAGATTTTAAAAAACCACTTGATCCTTCATCATTATGATGACTATCGTCATCATCATCATCATCATCTTCTTCTTCATTTTTACAAAGTTATATAGAAAGAAATAAGACAAGACACAAAACTTTGAAAATGTAATGCAATGGAGCGGACAAACACGCATACACACACACAGGGACAGCAGCGCAGAGAAAAAAAGGAATGCAACAACATCATCTTAAACAGTAGAGCATCATTAACTTTTGTATTGGCTGTGGCTGGATAAAATAAAATAAAAAAGCAAAATGTTTGGTGGTGGTGGTATTTGGTGAGAAAGGGATTCATTCGGCTGATTGCACTGCTGTACGCTGCCTTTGCTCTTTTTTTTTAAAGAAGAAGAAGTCGCTGAATGAGAGTGACTGAAGACTTTCAACATTTTACATGGCATCCCCCACAACTATCATCATGGACTACATGTAGGTAATAATTCCGCAGCAGCAGCAAACAAAGAGAGAAATAAAAAAGGGAATGACATGGACTGGGCTAACTTTCAAACAGATTTGATGATCCTGCTACTTTGTACAAATAATAAAAATAATCACATACTTTTGGTTTCTTGAGACTACCACACCACATTATCATTTAATACCTTTATAATATCCAGCGTAATAATGACGATAATGAGATTAGAACTGCATTCAAGGACGACGGTACAAAAAAAAGAAGGAAAGAAAATACAAGATTTTATAAGACAAGTGTGTGATATGTAATAACAAAGCATGTTCTCTAAAGAAAAACGTGGAGGGAGAAAGACAGTAGTACAACCTGCTTGGAAACAATGAATAACAATAATAATGTTTTGGAATGCCACATATATATAAGAATAGCAATAAAATGTACTTATGTTGTAGGTAATGTACTTTAAAGGTTAAAAAAATTCACAATTTATTTCATATTGACCCCTCATCATGATCATCTTCACCATCAGCATTGGCAACTTTTCATCATTCATTAATTTTCTTACAATCATAATAATATGTAGTTATGCACTTGTTTTTTTTCTTTAAAAAAAGATATTAAAGTACGATAAAAAAAATGCTATGAATGTTATCGGAGAATGTTTGGAAAAAACTGGCAAAAGTATGTCAATGAATTGTAAGTTGAAAATGTAAAAAAGTGAATCTTTCCATGTTAATACTGGTAGTGGTAGTGATGTAGACAGAGCTGCTGGTTCCTCCTGCCTGACACTCTTTGCTGTCAACAAAATATAACATTTCAGTGAGTACTAATGTACGTATTAAGTATTCGTGAGACGTACATGTACGTGTCATATTATAGTTGACGTCGGCGGTCATCACATAACACAGCACACACACACACACGGTCATCTCTTCCTTTTTTCTACGAAATCAACGAGTAATCTTGAGTTGTGTTGTTGTGGTTGGGTGGACTCATTCATTCATTCAATTCTTAATTTTACTCAACAAAGTAAAGCCTACGTACACCTGCCACCGGTAATGCAAACACATAAAAGTTGTATTGGAATGTGTGTAAAATGTCAATATTTGCTCAATCAGTTGCTCAGTTGCATGCATCGTACATATATAACAGGCGAGAGAGAGAGAGAGAGAGAGTAAGCAGAGAGGGTTAAATGAATACCATAATTTTCCTTACCAAGAAACCTTTATTACCACATACCTTTTACCAGACTACATACATACGAGAGTTTATCAACAGAGAGAACTTTTTTATGGATAATATAATATCATGATAAGTAAGAACACATTTCACATTTTTTGGCAAGCAATCGGCATCTAGATATTTTATGATTCCTGTTGTTTTCTGCAGATGATGGAAAATATATATTGATTAGCTAATGTACTTTTCTGGAGGCAGCAATCTAATCTGCCTTGTAAATGGTGAGGTGACAACAAGTGTATATCGAGACATTTACACATTTTTTTGATACAGACTTATTATTATTAAAACAATAGTAGCGGCTTGTAATTTTTTTTGCAACAGAAGACAGTCTGCCAAAATACAAATGTTAGTATAACGCAATGACATCATCCTCCTTTCTTTTTACACTTGAAAGATATGCGCTTTCAAAAGGAGTACTTTTTTTTTTAAAAAAAAAGAAGACAATGCAAAAGAGTCATAAGAAAAATGCCGAAGCGGGGTGAATTTTTACACAACACACACACACACACATGTTGCCTTTATTCTCCATTATTTTATCAGGGTCACAATAGACTCGCACACGTGAGTCGGAATCTTAAAAATCTTCTTTTTGGTATGTGTACCATCTTTAGCCATTAATATTATTATTATCATCATCATCATCATCATCATCGGGATGATCGTCATTTTTTCAGTAGTTGTTGTGTTACTACCACCACCACTACTACTTGTGTTGTTCACTTTTACATAATGCTTATTTAACATGCAAAAAATGAGCGTCTCCTTTTTATAGTGGTGTAACCACCAGTGTAACTGGTGTAGCACTAAATCACTTTGTTGTACGTGCACGCTGTGTGATTGTGTGATTGATTCTTCATAACGTTTCTCACGGTTTGCATAGCATCAAGTTCAACTATTAATGCTACTGCACATACTACTATTACTACTACGACGACGACGACGATGACTGCTACTAATACTACAACTACTGTACTTGTCGTTCCACTCAACAGACAGACAGAGAGTATAGAGTACAGGCTTGATTCTTTTGTCAAATGATGTTGTTTGTTGAAGTCAGTCGAACTGTCGTCGGCAACACTTTCAACAATTTTTTATTGCACATTTTTTTGTTCGTGTCAGTATGAGAGATCGTATTACTTAAAATGCTAGCAATTTATTTCGCTATGAATCTAAATATACAAACTTGTCTGTACTCAAGTAGCGCAAAAATTGTGGCTAATTATGGAGCCAATACACTCCTTTTTTGTGATCGGTTGAGAATATGAGAGAATAAAACTAAATTGTAAATGTTAACTTTGTAATAATAAGTAACGATTTTCATATTTTTGATTTTTCAGTTGTCAGAGAATTTACATAGTATATATGTATATTTTTTTTAAAAAATAAATTGAAGAGCTCTGTGTAGATAAAAAAAATGGATGTGCATGAAAAAAAAACAGACTAACAGACAAAAAATGCGCTAATGGAACTTTATAGCAAATTGCAACTGGTACATGTACTACTGGTACTACTATTTATTTACTTGAAGAGACCATAATGTGTAACATTGTAATTCTTTTTACTTATACAAACATTCCGGCGTTCTTTGTAAGTTTATAAATTTTTTTTTTCAGATGTGAAAAAGCGCAACTGTCACAAAAAATAGAAGCGTAGCCTATTCTCTTTAGCAAAGCATCATGGGAAGATCTTAAACTGCCGATTTGTTTTGTTTCGTGAGTGCTCATGAATTAAGTCAAAAGAAGGTACAAGTATTCTCAAAGATGCTGCTGCTGCTGCTGCATGCCACTGTCAGAAAGTCACCGCGGCCAGGAGAAGAAAAAAAACGGCAAGTATAAAATAAATATTTTACTTTAAACCTATTATCTAACCCACCAGCAGCGTTCTTTTGTTTTTCACCTTGCTTTGTCTTCATCCCTTTCTGTTGGTTTTTCAGCGGAAAAAATTATATAATTTCACCGCAGTTTGCGGTATAAACATTTTTTATTATTGTAAAGAGCACATATTGTGCGTGTGACCAACCGGCGTTACTTTTACTCTGCTGCTGACTTTGTTCTCTTTTGTTCAAACGCTGTTTGGATCAATGCGGAATCCCAATTCCTTTGAATGGTAAAGTTATGTACCATTTTAATTGTATTTTTTTAAAACTTTTTTTTTGAGTTGTTGTTTCTTCGTTTGCGTAAAGGGTTGACGGGTGGTGACTTGGCATTAATTCACTTTATGAAATGACATCACACCATGTCAAAAAGACATGCGTGTACATACAAGGGCTAATGCAAAAGCGAGGTGTTTTTTAACGATGTTTGATCTTAGACTCAATGTTTAATTTAGACAAGCGGTATGCTTTCTTCTAGACAGGTGTATATATGTTTCTAGACAAGTTCACAGACTCACTCAAACTGCGTCGTCATGCTGGTCTTAAATTTGCGGCAGTTAGATGATTGCCAACATAGTAGATTGCTACATCACTTTTAGTTTTAATATTTAAAAAAGCAAATAGCGAAAATGTCAATATTGAAGGATATTTATCAAATCAAACATTTGCGGATGTAAAATGTACTGAATGAAATAATGTAAAGCACAGTAACCCATGGGTGTTACATAAGATAATGCTGAGGAATTTGTGACAAGCCTGCTAAATTTTTTCTCTTTTCAATCATGTGTGCATGTGTTTTTTTAAATGCTTCAAAATTTGCTTAAGAGCAAATAACCGTTTTTGCCATTGCATAAAATGGCGCTGCATTGTTACTTGTACCAGCAGCCCGCTCCCATAATATTATTTTCAAATTGATACAAAATTTTCCAGTTTTCAAGTAAAATAAAAACGAAAGAATCGTTCGCCAAATAGAAATACTCTACATAATTAAAGCACAGTTTTACTGACAACGTTGTAATTATAAGACGTTTCAATGATAAACTACATATTGCTTTTTTACACACCGCCTACCGTACAGACTGACGGAGTGCTCTAATAATATAGAAGCTTGTTCCGCGCTACTTAATAATAGTCACAATCAGCATTCCAATCCCATTGAAATATAGCAGAGAATAGTAAAGACCGAGAGAGAGAGAGAGAAAGAAAAAGTGGTAATCGTCTCATCATAATACAGATCATTTTCTAATTGAGGTTACCCAAACCGTAACGAACCTCAAGGACGGTTTCATTCCGGCAAGGATAGAAGAAGTCTCTGCAGCGTTTTTTGATACACACAGATGACGGGAGGCAAGGGAGTAGAAAGAAGAACTGAACATAATAACAATAATAATAATCATCATCATCATCATCATTTTCTTACTTTTTTCATCCACTTCAACGTAATAAAGTAACTCGCGGGGATGAGATTGAAAGTTATGTAACATGCGTTTCTCTTTCTTTTCTTTTTCCTCTGCCTTTTATGCCAAGACATAATCGATCATCTTCTTGTGTGGGGTATCCACAGGAGTACGCAATGGAATTCGGAAGAACGTCATTACAGAGCAGTAAAGCCACATAAAACTATACCACCACCACGCGGGAAACATTGTTATAAAAAATGAGTCCATCCACCAACATATATAATATACAACGCTGTTGTAATAATCCTAAGACTTTATACACTTTTTTGTAAATGTTTACAAAATCATCATAAAATTATTATGCCTGTTCACAAAACATCGTCAATGTGGATTTCGTATAAATGTCATTCTGTATTGATGAAACAATGCATTTTTATTATATTTTTAAGTTAATTTTTTTGTAAAATGTTCTTCAGTGATCAATAGAAAAAAAGTCATTAATGCACATCAGATAAAAGAGAATTAGTGCTGGTGATCTACAAGAATAAATCAAAGCCACATTCCCTTTCATTTTTCTTTCTTCTTTTTTTTCTATTTTATACTTATTATTACATTTATTACTATTAGTCAGGTTTACCCTTATCTCAAATCAAAGGTTTTTTTATACTTGCCTACCTTCCTTCCTCCTACTTTATACTTGATCATTTTTTTTCTTTTGCTTTCTGAAACTGAAATTCATCAAAGCGCTTCGTAGCTTGCCAACAACAACAACAAGAGCAACAAGAGTCCGTCAGTCATTCACAGTCAGTAGTGTAGGTTAGTCAGCCAATCTAGAATTATTGTTAATCACGGGAGCTTCATTGTTATGTTATGAATTTAGAAGAAGTTGAAATTGAAATCACAGTCAAATCATTACGACGAGGATGATGATGATGATCATCATCATCATGAAACATCCAGACGAGACGGAATTCAAGTCCATTATTATTGTTAACAACCCTTATAAAAAAGAATGGTTGCGGTGGTAGCAGCTTCTTCAGGAATTTCCAAGGGTGACTTAAATGATAATAATAATAATAATAATCAAAGAGGGAAAATGCGTCCAAGTTCCTTGACGGTGCTGGTTCGAAGACCAGGAACAACAACAACAACAACAGCAACAAAAACCTACTACTAATAATAATGATAATAATAATAACGAAAATCGAAACAAGTTGGTTTATAGTTGTAAAGGCATATTTGTATGTGCACGTAATACAATAACAATAATATTTTCTAAATGAATGTCCACTATACTGACTCTATATAGAATTACATTCAATTTCATTAGTAATACAATAATAAGAAGAAGAAAGGATTTTAGTGAGGAAGGTAGGAAGAGAAAAGGGTTCCCTATTTTTTCATTTTTTTTCTCTCTCTCTCTAACTCTTTGCCCTCTCAGGTAGCAAAAAAAATGTGAGTGAATACCGCTTATAGGATAACACTACTACTGTACTACCGCCTGACTGATGTTTCTGGTTGATGATTATGATTATTATTATTATTATTATGCCATGTTACAGTAGTGACTTTTTAAAGACTGCTACTAACTACTGATGCATAGCTTTCAGTCAGCCTCCCTATAAAACACATCTTACCTACTTTTCCATCCACTTTTTTTTCTTCTTTGGTGGACTCTTGCATTATCATATAAGCTATATAAGGGGAAGAAGAAGAAAAAAAATTTTTTTCGAGCTTCCACATTTATTTCATAAAAACAAGGGATGATGTTCTTCAAAGTAAGTGTATATGCACTGCGCTGGTGTTGCTGCTGCAGCAGCAGCAGCAAGTTTTCTTCTTCATCATCATGATGATGACGGGAAAGAAACGAGGGGTAGGTCGGGAGTCCACTCACATATCACATAACTCATGATGCAACTCACGAATTCCATTGTCTCACGTAACAAACCATTTTGTACGGAAGGTTCAGAAACTGTAACCACTACACAATACAAGCATTAATGTAGTAGTAGTAGTAGTAAGCATATCTTAAGTATAAAATTCTCCATTGTGTTCATACACAATCTCGTCATCATCATGCTATGCACTAATGCGCTAATGCAAAGCCATTTGCTTACAACAACAACAATGAAATAATAATAATAATAATAATAATGTGACCAACAATGAATGTATGCATTAGCTGTAATCGAGCCTGTAAAAAGTGTTTTTAATATTTCAAAGGAATTACTTGTTGTGGTAGTGTGCAAGTTTGATATTTATTTATTTGTTACTTTTTCAAAATTAAAGATTCCTTAATCCTTTCCTCAGCAGCAGCAGACGCAACAACAATAACAATGGTGGAAATTCTCTGTGTAATTCTTCAATGTAGAGTGTGAAATGAATAGGGATTCTCGTGATTTATTTTTTTGGAGCTGGTGTTCATCTTTGCATATCTTAGAAGCAAAGTACATAATATATACCTATACACATACAGCTAGCTACTGCACAAAATCCAAAATACATACCACAGCAGCGTAAAGTAGAAAAGGCATTTTAAACGAAATTTGATACGAGCAGAATAATTTAATGCAGTATGAATCTTTGTAGAATTGTACAGTTGGTTGGCAATATAATGAGTACACAGCGACGACGATATATGATGGGTTCTTTTTCTTATAATATGCTGCTTAAGAATACTTATCCAATTACACGAAAAAAGTCAAAGTGACAATATGACACATGTTTGAACTTTGGTGTAAGAAACCTCTTGACAGTAGAGCCAATTAGCTGGTGAAAGATTTCAACCTTATTATTATTACTACTACTACTGCTATGCATGTATATACTATTATTATGATCATGACATATTAGAAATGGATATGTGTCCTCATAAAAACGTTAATTTATATTCTTTTAGAAAATGAAGGAAAAGAGCAACTCTGGACATAAGGATAAGGAAACGAAGTGTTAGTTTTTAAAAAGACATTTTTACACAAAAATATTTTACGAAAATAGGTTCATTACTCATTATTATTATTACTGCTAACTGCATTGTAAAAGTGTATTGTAAGAATATCATCTTGGGATTTTTTTGGCGACATCATGACGGCACCAGCAGCAGACTGG